>PNEQ01015770.1:0-10569 GCA_003012365.1 Medauroidea extradentata
AATGATAGTCTATTTATGCTCACATAAATTTAAACAAGCAAATATCGAACAGAAAGTTAAATAAGTATCTAACATAAAGCAGAGGTTTAATTTTCTACCGAAAAAATCAATTAAGACAAGTAATTTAGTTTCTTTTCAACGAACTTACACAATAAATTACAATCACGTACACAAATGAAATGCACTTTTAATTTTGTTTAGACCTGAAAAATGATTGCATGAATGTTAAAACGTAACAAACTTCTTCTTCTTTGTATCCATCGCCAGCTAAAAGTGTCAAATCCAATGTCAGCTGTTCGCGCAATGTTCTTGACGCCCGTCGCTAGCATCAAGGTTCTGATTGGCTGACACTCGTCACTAAGCGACACATCGATCTGTTGTGAAAACCACATAAGAAGTTTCAATAATATGCTAAGCAGAAATTAATAACATGTTCTAAATATTGCTAAAGAACACAAGCTTGTGGCAGTCCACCACAGTGTACTACTAAACTACAATACCCATGGTGATGGCTAAGTTTTAAGTTTATGACTGTTCAAGAAAGTTACATCATACAATTTTAACGAGAAACAGTGTGTGTGAAGGCACAATAAAGAAAAGATTATGGTAGGTGAATTAAACAAACAGTGATATCTTAATCAGTTAAACTTCAAAAAAAGCTATCTAACATAAGAACACAACTGGGCATTGTTGCTAATTAATTATTAGGACAATGGCGGGTAGACTAAGGTAATTGTGTGTGTGCACTGGTAGCACTGCGTGCAGACAACACTAGCATCACTCCTTGGCTGAATTCAAAAATTAACTTAGTCATACACAAAACCAATAGTAATAACATGCAAAGTTAGCATGTAGGCCATATTAATATCACTTTTAATGGGTGCAACGCGAAATTTTTGCATGTGTGTTGCATCTGGTTGCACTGTATAGAATTAAATACCCACAATGTAATAGAAGCCCCATTTTACTAGCTCTGCACTTGCGATGTGCTGTATCGGTGCAAATGGCATGTGGTGACATTTAATCGGGATCCTGGGCCGTGAAACACCAAGAATTAGGTCACAAATCAGCACTAATTTGTTTTTCAGAAAACAATACCCCTTGAACATATTATGTATACACATGCTAAAATAACAGTTCGAGTTGGCAATGACCTAAGTTATTACCTTACTTGTTTCGTCAGTCCACAGGTCAGTGCCGCTACTTAAGAATGAAAGGGCTGCAGAGCAGTGGAGCTTATGTTTTATTTTAAGTACAGTCATTTGGGGTAACTTTGTACCATTGTGGGGTAAAATTGTACCAGGCATTTTATTTTATATAATAGCATTATGGTATTCAATCACTATGCAAACTTCAAGCTTAACAAATTCATTCATCTAGAATGCAGCTGTATTTTTAAATTCGGAAACACTTCATTTGAATTTAAACTATGCTGGTGGTACGAAGTTGCCCTGACCAGTACAAAGTTACCCTAAATGACTGTACATTCACACACATTGTTTGCCCTTCCACTCACACCCTGTACACACACTGGTTCGTTCTGTTTGTGGGTATGCATCAAAATTGGGCATGTGTCTACGAACGAACGACAAAAACTGTTCAAAGGACAAATTTTTTAAATTTGACCTCCTACTGCCACCAGCAGCACAAACTTTCCATTGGCAAATTAATAACATTGACCTTCACAACATTCAAGTTATAATATTTCACTTCAAGCCAAAAATAAGCTGAAGGACTTCGTTGCACAGCGAATGTCTAGGTTTTCAGGAGTGCACAGTTAGAAAAATTGTATACTTCCAGCTGGTATTGTAAAGTAAAAAAAGAGCAGACTAATTTAATTTTACCATTCGATACCATAAAGTGGTATCGAACAGAAAAATAAAACCCAGCCACTCCTTTTTATTTCATGCCACCACTTGGAAATAAATCATCTTTAATGAACTTCACTTGAAAACTAACTTGACCGAACAAAATTTTTTTTACGTAGGACTCATTAAAAATATTTCTAAAGACGTTAGTAGTAGTCCTATGTAAAAAAATTGTAAGGCTAGATTTTAGGTTATGTTAGGTTAAATAGGTTTGAAAAGGTAAGGTTACATAACCTAATCTACCCTAAACATAATGTAAACCTAACCTAACAATATATTTTATGTAGGACTACTACGAACGTCTGTAAAGACATATATCAACAGTAAACTATACATCAGCAATAGTTTGGCCGGTACACAACGTGAAGTGTAAACATTAACCTGCAAAACCAATAATTTAGCACGATGAGTAGTGATTCTAAGTTCATTAATAAAAATGTTTCTCCAATGGTGGAAAGTAGACATATGTAAAGAAAATTATAGTTTACTTACTTTGAAATGTTTATTTTTATTTTTTTGCAAGAAATTCGCTACCAGCATGTACAGACGTATTTGATGCGTACATTTTACTTACGATAATACATTGGGGGAAAAAAGTATTCCTCCATTTTGTAATTACGATATATGAATGCAGGAATTACTGTGATAATCCACTGGTACGAAGGTTAACAATTCACAACAAATAAATGATCCCTACGTATTTCGGCCATGATAAAATTCGTAAAACAGGACAGTTTAACCAACTACCGCCATAAAAAGTTTTTGTGATTTCACGTAATTAAATTTTGTTTAAAATCTTCGTATTTTTTGTAACTTGAGATAGCACTTATAAGCAATTTGGAAGACGAATTAAAAAAAAATTGGGAAATTGAAAATTAAATAAAACCAATTTGGAAAACTAATTGAAAAAAATGGAAAACTGAAAATTATATAATTGCTTTAAATATAAAATAATTTTCGTGAAATTACGGTAACACAAAATTTTATATACATTATATACCTATATAATATGCTTTGCCGTGAAAACAATGCGAGACGAAAAAAAAGGCACGATGAATCTGCGCATCATTTACCTTTGGTGAACTCAAAAGTTATCATTATTACACACAAATTAATATAGCGAGTATACCAATAAAAAAAATTGCGTCGTATTCACCAGTCATAGCATAATATTCTGTAATAATTTCATTATTTACTGTGAACTGTATAAAAAGTTATTAGGGGGGGACATACAGACATACATACATCCATACAGACTTACAGACATACAGACAGACAGACGTGCGATCTCATAAGCCTATCTTTCCTAGAGGAAAGTAGGCTAAAAACGAGTACTCATCGCGTGCCAACCAACGCAAAACCGAAGTGTTTAATATATAAACCTTCAATGACGCCAATTATTACATTGTATTATAGCTTTTTCAGCTCTGTCATAATTTTCATGGGTACGAAACCATAATCAAAATGATGAAAATACTTACGATGGTTAATTAAGAACAAATTTGTGTAACCCAAGCATAATCTCAGAAACGCATGCACATTGAAAGTTTTGGCGTGTGTGTACATGGAGATTATTTGTCCGTTCATTAAATTTCTCCGGTGTAGTGAATTCAGAGTGTGAATAAAACATGTGTTCGTCTCGAGTGTACTTATGTTCTCTAGATTCCATGACGGAAGTATTGAATAAACCACAATTTCACACACACATTCCACATTTTGGAGTTAAAATCTCAATAATAACATTACCAGGGAATGTGGTTTTCATTAGGGAGTCAAAGCAGTGAGATTTGGAATCTGGCAGTGAGATTCGGAATGTGAAAATAATTGCATAAAACACCTTATTGTTTGACTTTCCACCCCTCTACATTCCTAAATGTCACATTCAGTCTGGTGAATTCTTCAGTCTGTTCATGAGCCTGAAGACGGGAACAGATCGCAGTTTGCGAAACATCGCATCCGTTGTTGTTGAAGAAGCCTGCTAGTTTTCGTCTGTTTTCACATTGTTGTGTTGGCTGTGCTCACCTCCATTCGTGTATCTTTTCATCTGTGTTGTCATTGTTGTCCTCGCCCAATCGTTATGTCGTTATTTTTATACACCTTTTTGTTGATGTGTTTATTTTATTGTCCTTTTGTTCCTTTTCGTGTCGTTTTCAACACGACTATATTCCGTCCAGGAATTGATTTGTGTTGATAATGCTTTACTGTTGTTTCTATTCGTGCCGTCTTTCAAAATACAATCGTGTACCTTTACACATTTGTCACAAATACTTGTTGAGAACCGTTTATATTGGCTTTTCTTTATTTACTTTTATTTGACTGCGGACAATTTCTGCAACACCGCATCATTCAATCTTAATATCATCTTTCGAAAAAAAATCGGTTTAATTTGTAATACCAACCGATTGCAGGAATCGTCCAATTATCACAGAAAAGCCTGGAAGTCGTTGAAAATTCAAATAAAATATTGAATCACATTCATGCATACATACATGCAAAGCTAATCGAAGCATTTTAAAAACCCACAATCCATAATGTATTAAATTGTAGAGTAAATATAGAATATTACTACTAGATTTAAAAATATTTAGAACGTAATGAGCTTTGTAAACATAGAGTATAAAAACTTGTACTTGAAATACATTTTCAGTAACCATAAATAGGTATGAGTGTCCATTTCTAAAGTATTGGCTAACTAATTTATAAATATTATTATGTCCTAATTATATCCTGTATATTGAATAGTATGTGTGTTTGCCTTATCTCTGTATTAATGTGCATCAACATCAACGTAATATAGACAATACATTTTCTAATTCAATTTTTTTTTATTCAAGGCACTTTTACACCGGGAGTGACAGAGGCATCAGATGAAGGAAAACTACCTTTTTACATTGATTTGAAAATTATTGTGCCTGCTGTTGCAGGTCTTGCACTCCTTACTGCAATAGTGACTGGATTATGCATCTGTATCAACAGAAGTAAGTTTTCTATTTATTTTGTCAGAATGTACATATACACTTTACTGACAGCTACAGCTGTATATTTAAATTCAGCTTTTTAAGAAATTTTAGTAATTACCAGTGTTGTTATAAGTTGGAATATAAAATAAATTTTGTGATAGGTTTTAGTTATAAAGTAAGCATTAAATTGGAAATATTTATATATCTGTTATAGTAATATTGTACAATTTTCCAATATTGACAAGATGGCTACAGTGTTTGTTGCTGGCACCTGCCACAATGGTGGCAGGTGAAGGCAAGCACGCCCATACGTGCTCGAAAATGGTCGCTTCAGACAATTACTTCCACGCCCGCATTTTATTATGATTTCCTTAATTTAGTTAATATTTCTCCTAAAAATTTCCTACCTTTCCTTTACAGATAAAAAAATACTTGGGTTTGGATGCATTCACACAAAATTAAAAGAGATAGGTTGAAACCACATTAAAATGCAAATAACGAACGCATTTGTTTTTGTTGTAAAAGTTGTAATATTATTTATAAGTTTAAATAAAACCATCTTGTATTTTTACCGTAGGTGGAGTAGTTTTCAAAGAATTAATAAATTTATTTTTACATTTCCACTTCTTTTGGTAGTAAAATATTTCATCTATAAAAAAATATTTTAAGTTGCAAACTATAGATATTATTTTTTTGTATTGCATTATAAACTACGGATCTGCAAAGGAAAATCTAAAAATGTTTTGTTTCAAATTCACAAGTGGGGTGTTGCGTTGTTTTAGCATTACAATTTGTTGTTTACGACTTTTGACTATGTAATGGACACAGGTGCACGGACTATAATATATTTAACACTAAAAAATATCTATTTTTTAATAAAATTATTGTTTGCTAAATTTATGTCACGAAATGTGCCGGTATTCATTCAGTATTTACGTATGTGGCCATAGGCGAAGCTAGAGGTTAGCTAATGGGTGGTCCTAGCCTTACGTAAGCATCACTGTGACGCGAACAACACCTCAACATCTCTACTGGTTAGATAGAATGTGGCAGTCAATAAGAAACTCATTAAAAGTAGCATCAAAGATTTCTTTCTTTCTGGCCCTCGCTCGAAATAGGTGTCACCAAATTCAGTTGCAATAAACACATGGAAACGCTTGACAAAACAGTCACAATGTACACCGAGATATCTAAGAATGCATTCCATTAGTTAGACTACAGACGGTACAAAAGTGCACATTTCGCCAGGCCTCCTGTAGTCGAATTTCCCTGTGCATACCTACCAAGGCCCAAATACGCCAAACGTCCTGTGTAACACATGAACAATTCGATCCTATTGGCGTATTGAGTCTATGTCGTCAGTTGTGGAAATAATAGTGACGAAAGTGAGAGTATCCTTACTATTAGAAACATCTTCCTTGCATAATGAAATAATGCCTGTTTATTCGCACCTTAAAAAAATCTGACATGATATTCTTGCATGGTCGTGGGAATGGTGTTGGTAGTCTGGTAAAGCGGTTGGTAACGAGACATTTCCATACAGAACACAGCCAAAGACTAAAACGTTTGCTTCGTTGTTTCGTAGACTTGTTCAGACAGGAACACTGCGTGCGAATACATATGATCGCGACATGTCACGGTTACATTACGTCTAAGTCACGCAAAACTATGGAGGGTACTCTCTCAGCAGCTAACTATAACCTTACCATTACCAACGCATGCATAACCTTACGTCTGTCGATCACCAAGTTCAACAGACATTTCGCCACTTGTTCATTCGGCAAACTGAAATGGCTGATTTCGCGTCGACAGAATTCTTTACAGATGAAGCCACATTCGGGAGGGATGTCATCTCTAACTCCCGCAACAATCATCAATGGCCAGACGACAATCCTCATGCGAACACGAGTGGTAGATATCAGCATGAATTTCGTATAAATCTGTGAGCTGGAATTGTGTGTGATTGTCTTGTGGGGCCACATATATTGCCACCACGCCTAACATTTGAAGATTGCAATGTTTTGTCAGAACTATAGGATGTGTCTTTGGGTGTACGTGAAAGGATGGGGTTCTTGCATGGCGATGCTCCAGCTTATTTCAGTTGTCCATGGCCGCGCTATTTTGGATGCTACACTTGATCGCAGGTGAACTGAAGGCATTGGTGGAAAAATCGGACATATTCATTTCATCAAGTTTTGAGGAACATAAAAATAAAAAAACCATTACGAAATCTATTTTGTGAAATATGAACCTGTTGTGCAGAATGACATTACTTTAAATAAAAATACATTTGGTTATGACAAATATGTATGATTTTAGTAATTTATCATACTAAATAAAAATTATTTAGCAAAGTGGACTTATCTTGGATTCACACCAATGAGATAATAGTACATGTGACATGCTGTCAAATGTTGTATTTATCATGCAAGCTTACTATTTTAACAGTATTTGGGTTATATTATGGTACAACAATATTAACTACGCGATTATAGTTTTGAAATAATACACAGAAAAAATTATACATAACAGCATTTAATGTTATAATCTACCTTTAACAAATATCAGTGTATAATAAACACACATCACAACAAATGATAAACATGTACCAGAACAAGGACACCCCTACTCAAACTAGCTGTAAAAGTAATTAACTACTTGGAAATTGACGGTAGAAAATAATGCATATTTACAATATTCAAACGAGCGAATGAAACATACTATTTTATTTTTCATGTGCACGAGTACTTTATCATCATCACATTGTATAAATAGCTCATTCATCATCTGACGCTAATGAAATGACAACCTTGTCTGACGACTCAGACAGCAAATTATCATAAAACCACATATCAGATGGGGAAATCGATGTGCCGACATCATAATATCTTTAAATTTGTTACCTCTGACAGGAAGCACATCTTTATACAGTTGCTGCAATGATAATGAAATAGAAACATTGGGTCGTTTGATAGCAAACTCTGGCATAACAATCCCACAAGTGTTTTGCTACATTGTATAAAACCTCTGTTCTTACAAGAATAGCGAAAAAAAAGTCTTATCTGTGTGATGGCAAATTTTTCTTTGCGGTTGTTCAAACCTGTTTTAAAAAACTGTTTCAAATGTCTACTACATCCAGTACTATTTTTTGAGTTACCGCTATCACTTCAAACTTCTTTGAAGAATTCTTTACAATGTACCCCAGTCTGCTCGCACATAGACTCGTTCATGTTTCATTTATTGTTTCTCAACAACTCCAAATGAGTGATCGTAAGGCAAGAAACTGTGAATTGGTTCACTGAAACAATTCTGCATTAGTTTTTATTTGTCAGTCTCTATTAGTGTAAAATAGTATTGCATTGTAGTGTGATTTTTCTTCTGAACACTACAGTTATCAGAAAAAAAAACATACAACTCAGTAACATTGTCATGAAAAGTGATATTTATAAAATTATTAATGAAACTCACAAGTTCGTTCTGAACTTTCCGCCCGACAGTTTCATCATACACGTAGAAAAGGTTTCTCTGAGAACTATATACATTAATGCATAAACTGTATTCCATAACTGACAACTGTAAATTACGTCACTACATGGGATTTTGGGGAGCTCAAAATTTTGTTGATATTCAATACACATTGTTTCGATACACTCATTTTCTTTAGCAAATTTAGAGTTATCTAGTAAAGCTCTGTAAAATGAGTCTGCTTTTCGGAGATACAACTCTTTTTCAGCATTTTTCTTAATTTTGTATATTTTTGATTTAGCTGCTAAGATGAGTTCATTAGATTTATCACATGTTAGACACATATCACTTTTGATTGAACCAAAAGATGTATTGAAGTTATATACAAAGTAGCTTTAGCAGAAATCATATGAAATTTGTGGTTTTGTTGGCAACCCTGATTGCAACATCAAAAATGCCTCTGGCTCATATATCTCTAAGTACAAAGAATGCATTATTTTAACACTTAACTCATCAGAGATAAAGTACTTTGCTACATTGTAAGTTCAACTATAGGCCTAGTGAGATTTCCTACGGGGGAAACAATGTATGTGTTCATCAAGTTGGGCTTGAGTTTTTCTTTCACAGCATGGGGCCTGTTTCCATCCTTGCCGCGCATGTCAGGAGGAATTGTTACGTTATGTGGTAAGTGATTTTCAAGGCGTTCCACTCTGCTTTTGCTGATCCCGTGCATACTGCAGAAAGCAAATTTGCACACAAAAACCTCTGTGCTTCCTCGTCGAACCTGTAAACAAACCAAATATAAAAATGCCAGTCAGTGTTCTCTGAAATTTACTTTACACGTGTAGTTGGAGTGAGGCTTCCTCTATCCTATAATATTATTTATGAACCAAAAGGATTTTTACACTTTCAAAATGAATGGTAACATTTTTCAATGCTAATAAACTACTGTGGTTTGGCTACTACACATAATAATATGTATTACATTACTATTATGATGCAAGCTTTGTTAGATTCAAATCAGCACTTAAATATATAAATTGGTCGCAGGCCATAACACAATGTCAGGGCATCTTTATGTGGGTCCAAAGTGTGCTTGTTTACATGGGGGGACCACCACTTATCCGATTGTGTGTTTCTCCGAATTGCTTCATCCCCTGTTCCGGAGGAGGGAGGGTCGTCCCCACCCCTGTCTCCCCAACCTTTCTTCCCTCCCTGAGACGGACCAGCTGTCCCCTTCCTCCGTGTGGGTCACTGCAGCGATTCGTGAGGGTCTTCGTGCAGAAACTACAAAACAACTATTGGTTATTTTGTACACATTTTGTAAATAAAAAAATAAGCATTCACGGAGTGGAGTTTGCGAATGGATTGGCTGGAAATTAAAACATACATTTGGTATGATTTTTGTTCATTTTAAAAAGGCGCGCCCGAAATACTAAGGTCATAAAGATATATTATTGTAGCACATACCTTACAGTAAAACAAAATACCTTTTTATTGTAGAGAAAATATTTTAACTAATTTACTTCTCCTGTTTCAATACTAAGACACATGGTGTATTTTACTTAATTAATAAAGCTAAGAGGCATGGTGTATTTTTTAAAATTAGTAGTGCTAAGAGGCATGGTGCATTTTTGTTAATTACTAGTAATGTTATTTTAAAAACATATTCTCTATAACTTACCTGAAACTCGTAAATTCCACAAATGTATATAAATTTCTTAGATGTATAAATAGTTTGTGTAAAGTAGTTTGCCCTTTCGAAAGAATTTCTTGTTTGTACAGGCTAAATGTATGTCTCGACTTACTGTAGAGTTTATATGTACATGTTGAAAAATAAACTCTCTGGAAGATCATGGTCTGGATAGATGAATGAAATAGAATGTACGACTAACGTGATTAGTCTACTTAACTACGCCATGGCAGAAAACATTATAGGAAATGTCTGCAGGCGAGAATCACATTGATGCTTTTAATACTAAATACATTTATATGAATATAATGGAAAGTATAAAAACGTTGTGATGCGGGTCTGCTACGTCTACGTTGCAGTGTTGTTATTATCTATATGTCCCTGTTCGGGGCAGTCAGAATGTAACGGGTGCTGCTTATTCTTCTGTGGTGTTGTTTATTTATATAGATATATAGAGGTTATGTCCATGTTCGGGGCGGCAGAATGTAGTGGGTCTCCTACGTCGCTCTGTTGTAGTTATTATCTAGATGTTGGAGGTTATGTGTTCCTGTTCGCGGCAACAGAATGTGATAGTGCTGCTTCT
>PNEQ01015770.1:10669-80679 GCA_003012365.1 Medauroidea extradentata
AAGACAATAGAGACGCACGGTATTGCGGTTTACAAACTTAGTACTCGTAATTTGCTTCACTCATGAAGATGGCTATACTATTCTATATGGTGCTATACCTTGGCACGCCTGGAGCTACTGAGTACAAAAGAGAACAGTAAAATTTTACACCAGATGAAATTTAATCAGAGCGATTTCGCCCCCGAGGCTTGACTTCCCCACGCCAGCGCTCCCGTACACGTCCTCCCTGTCTCGCCATGACACTTCGACTGATCAAAACATTCAGCCGGCCATCTCCCGGCGACCGGTCACGAGCTCCGATGTACGACGACTAACTTTCCTGGGCGGACACTCGGACTTACTCGGCCGAGCGGCGGAGGGATACATCAGGATCCAACTCGCCTTAAAAGCTGGTTAATTGACGTTTATAACCTAAAAATTGTACGTAACATAGATACTGATAAATTTACAAAGCGTTAAATTCCATTATACCAGCTAAATATTTATTTGTTTATTAATTGGGGATGTGCAGTGTCATCAATCTGTCGCGGATCAACACCTTCATGGAGTTTTGCGCCCGACACTACCACCCACGTCGATCGAGAAACGCCCTGCAGAGCCCCCGCATTCCAGCACGTCCATGTACGTGCCTCCAAGCGAGTGAACTCTGACCTGCCTGCCAGATAAATCCGTCCAAAGTACAGGCTAGCTCAGAGCTTATTTGAAATTTTAAAAACCAGCACTTCTCTGTAAGTGCTTCCAAGCAAGATAACTATGTCTAGCCTGCCACATTAATCCCATTCCAGGAGAAGCAAGCTAAGAAGTTACTTGAAATTTACAAAATCCAAACAAGGCAAAATATAAGAAAAGTTTACTTAGAAAAGTTGCTAGAAATTAAATTAGCTTTAAAATGAGTCCAAACACAACATAAATCCGATAACATTGACACGTAAAATTAAATACTTTTCTCTTGCTTCAATGTTAAATTTAAAATTAAAAAGAAAATTTTAATGTAAATTTCTCTACTCGCATCCCCAATTAATAGGTTGGATCCCGCCATATACATCCTTATAACTGGTTAAGTTGGCCTACTTAATTTGTTATAAACAACAAAGAAAAAAAAACATTAATAAAGATAAAAAAAATTTAATTACTGTATGATAAGAGGCCAAGTAAGTGGTACGTGCCAGTGCACGTCACAACGTGCATGTTTTGTACTTTTAAGTAAAAATTTGTAATATTCGATAAGTGACCGCATTCCGTCTTACAACAAGACAATACTGCGCTACTCTACACCAGAGCGAACACTATCGCAGATTATCGCGCATATACATCTCTACTGCGACAGGTAAACTTCTTGTATTTTCATACTGTGGAAATTTCTTGTACGAGCACAAACACCTGTAGAGCGAAATTTACCGTGGATAACACCACAGAGACCTCTCCACTGCGAAAGTTAAACTACTTGTAGGCCTAAGTTAGCGCGCATGGACACCAGTTTCCCTGTGAAAGCAGTAGTTGAGTTGGAATCATAGAATTCTATGATTATCATTTAAAAATTTTGTAATTATTTGCAAATGTGTGTTCTCAAGACGTACAAAAGATTTGTATCAGCAGCAATATTCCAGTTGGCGAAACAAATGAGAAACGAAGACGGCGAAGGTATATTGAAAATGAATTTTAGCAGCACATAAATTTATTTATTTATTTTACCATCTCGAATTTGAGAGTTTATTCATAGGTCTATTTATTACTAGTAGCAGGCTCTCCTAAACTCGAGAAAAATTGTGTGCAAACTTTAATTAAATATTTTCGAAAGGATTTGAATAACTTTTCGCTCCATACAAGTTGGCAGCTACAAAAATAGACTTCCCATGCACAACTGAACTACCGTAGAAAGACTGTGCAATCTTATGTCGCTTTGAGGAAACCAAATTATGACGACTTGTAAGTAAAGATGTGCTAGAGTAAATGTTACATTGATGTTACCTCTGTAAGAGAAGAAAATTACCAACTAAAACAAAAGTACCGAGTAAGTGTGGTATGTGCGGTAGCTTTACACAGAAAGTAGGGAAAATGTATACAAGTAAATGAATATTCCTTATGTTGTGCGGGAGAAATACAGTCATTCTTGTTAGAAAAAAAACTGGCGTAACTATCTGTATAAAATAATAAGCATCTGTTGAATTCAAACTCCTAACCACTACGTAAGCAGACATGTCGTCACCGCCACACTATTGTCACCAAAATAAAATTACAAATATGCTATGCATAGCCGTAATAATCTTGCTGACAAAAGTATGAAAAACTAACTCGATATCTCTAACACAAATTGAAATGTCAATGCAAATTTTCTTCCTTGGATTTTACACAGAAAAAACAATGGAGTGAGTGGTTTATACAAACATATTATGTTAGTGCACACACGTTCGTGTATCGTGTGGTTAACACTAAATTTTTGTAGTTGCCCCAAAACTATATGTCAGTGTTTACAATGTATAATAGGTTTCAATAAACAATTTAACGTACACTGCTTAAGTATTTAGTGATATAGTCTGTTCACTTTAAATTGAGCACTCCCCATCGCTTTTAATACCAAAAAATTGTCTTCATTTAGGCCAAATAATACGTCTTGAGATTGGTGAAACGTTTACACTTGTTTTTTGTTCCGGAGAAGTTTTCAGTTCAAACATATTAATGATGATCGCAAAATGGCTGAAAGAAAAATTAAATGAGTCCTCATTTTATCGAAGTTAGTAAATTCTATCGCAATGTGTGGTAACTATTTATATTATTAATAATATATGTCAAGAGAATAGTGTTTCCTTTTCAAGGATTCGGAATATAATACCAAAATATTTCCGAATAATTCCTCCAGAGTGCAATCGTACATCAATCACATCCCTGGACATATTTCAAAATAATGTGAAATTTTGAACGGCGCTACGAACTCACCAGCCATGTACGAGATTTCATACAAAACAGCAGCCGGAACTATCTTAAAAATGTTGCAAAACATCAGAGGAACACTGTAAAATTATTGCACAAGAAATTCCTCTTTCACACAATGTTGTGGAGTCATTGCCTTCAGTTTTCCGAAAAAAGTAATGAACAATAATGAGGCAACTAGGTTGCTTCGAATGTTGAATACGTTAGTTTCTGCAAGATCCTGAAGAAAGTGGACAATTTTTTTCATTGTAGAAGCTGGGTTCAGTTCAGAAGTGACAGGAAAACTAACTGGCCTATATGAATTTAAGTGCTAAAAATAATTATTAGTATGGGATGACTTGCTGGACATTTTCGTTGAGCAGACGTGCTGGAGCTCGGTAACACTGACATATTATCAAGTAGTAGGCAGAAGACATAGGAACCAACCAATAAAAAAGAAATTACAAACATTCTAGAAATAATATCATTTTGAGACTTGTGAAGGCACCATCAATAAGTGATTACTGGACAACCATTCCATTTTTTGGGATAGGTACTGTGTCATCTATCATGTCACAAAATATATTTGAACTGTTGTTGTGAATGTGGCAGTTCTGCGATAGTAAAAAACAACTGGAAAACTTCAGATGGAAATGTCGTAGAATATATTGTTTAAAAATCGTAGTCATTGCGCACACCAGGGAAAACTGAGTTTGGCGATGAATCTATTGTACCTAAGGTACGACTGAAAATAAAAATATAATGTACTAAAATGTCTCACAAATATGATGTAAACAAATCAAGAAAACAGTAGAAATGTACAATGAGGCAAATAATCTATAAACACCTACATACAATTCGTAATTAAGTAAAAATGCAATAGTCTTGAAGTACTTGTCGAGGCGACGTCTAACAACTGATTCTATTGGTTGGTACGCCGGCAAAGTTCCGGCGAAAGTTGAAGATGTTTGGGTTTGCTTTTTTAATGAAGCGTAAAATGAAATATTTCATATGTTTATGACAAAATAAAGTGTTATGGTTAAATTGACCTAGTTACCGAATAATAGCGGGCAAAATGTTACATAATTTTTAAAAACAATAACTAAAAGCAAGTTCCGTAAGTAAAACTTCGTAAATAAAAAGAAGGCTATAATTATAGGCCTTATAAATCTGGTTTCGACGGCAGTTCGTAAATTATTACAACAAACAGTCCTGTATTTTAACGATACACGTATTAGTTTACTTATTGCTGGACGTATCAGTTGCACAGTCTCGATTAAAAGTAGAAAATAATTGTACGTCAAAACTAACTATTTTCAATTCGCTGAAGTTAAAAGTTCTGAAAATTTAACGGTCGAACTTTGAAGAACAGTAATATTCTTTGCCAAGTAATATTGAGAAATACTTTGGTTAACACAAATTTAATTCATAATGCAGTGAACACATTCCGAATTTGCCGTATGACTATCCAGCTCTAACGCACTATTACAACAACTCTTTTATAGAGGTATATTCCAAACTTAACTATAAAACGTGTAATTTTACAAAAACATTATTTTACAAAAAGTGGAGAAGGAGGTTGGAATGTCTTCCGAAACGTCGGGAAGAGAAATGGCAGTGACGCTGCTACAACCCAGAAACCAGTATTTAATAAACAATAGCTACGGAAGCCAGAAATGATTATTAGAAAAACTCATTGTCATGATGGAAACATATTTTTGGAGTCTTAGTTGACGCACATAGTAGACAATTATATTTTCCAATTTAGATACCTGAAAACTGAGATCGTTTCAAATTCTCATGAAAAATTAAAATATGCCAACGTGTTCGTGTTTACACTTGCACAATGCAGACATAGTTCATCAACATTGCCATAGTCGTTTACATACATTTATTTTGTAATGTTTCATAAAACTAACCAAATACTAAAACTGCAACAGTGCTGCTTCTGTTTCCGTGTGTGATAACCTGCAGTTCGTAAGAAACAAGGGAAGAACGCCTAGAAGCCAAGTGGAATATTCGTGATGTTCATGTACCAATAGAAGCAGACGTGCATGTGGCCGTGGAAGTTAGAAAATAGGAAAAAATAACCTTAAACCTTATGATGACTAAGGTGACCCATCGTGGGTTTTTTTTCTCATAATTAACATTTTCGTAATGCACAGATGCGGTAATGTCAAATGATACTCACACCGCAATAGTCTAAATTTATTGTCAATTATTTGCAGTAGCTCATGTCTCGTAGCCGACTTCCGTAGCGTAGTCGTTTATGCGCCTCTCTACGGTGCGAAAGTCTTGGGTTCGAAGCCTGGCTGCGACGTGAATGTTGTATTGTCCTTTTACCTAACTTTATCGTCATCAGCTTTTAAGACCTCTTTGTAAATGACAGTTAAACCACCTAATCGCAACTTGCTTGCCCAAAATACACGTTTTAATTAACAACTTCGACTTTGAATATTCTTTTTACATTCGATGAAATGCAGTTCGTTTTCAGTGGTTTTTCGATAACGATAAAAATTCTACAGTTCACCGTTACTGATGACGTAGGTAGTTTTTGTATTAAATTTGTACATACTTAGTACACATTCGCAAATTTTTGATTAATTTGAAACCCTCGTTGCGCAACTCGATTGATGATACACGTGTGTGTGGGCTTCTGGCATATTTACTACTTCGTTTAGACGTACTCTCACTGACGTATCTTACTACGAGCTGATATAAACAATCTACATAATTAAATCTCAGTGTAATATATAACTAAAGTAAGTCTTCGTATTATACATTTGTTAGGTAATTTTTTTTCTAATATATTATAGGTGTCCCGTAACAATGCATCAGATAACTTTTTTATATATTTTTCACTGCGTAGTGAAAAATTAAAATCCACAAAGTTTTCCCGCCGGTGGGCAGTGTCACAGTGTGTAAGAGAGAAGGCCGGGGTGATGGTTGGTTCGGCTGCTCGACTAGCGAGACACACCTGTCGCTCGTCCAACCCGAAAAATGCCTTAGGTGAGGTGAGATGAGTGTGGAGCAGTGGCAGAATAAGAAAGGGAATTTTCCGAGAAAACCCCAGATTAACGGCAACGTCCGCCACGTTTCCACACTGCGAAAAATTCGGGACCGGACTCGCCGGGGATCGAGCTCGGATCGCCTAGATGGGAGGCGAGAGGTCTGACCGCTCGACCACCGCGACACTTGCACTGTTTAATAACGTAGCTCACTTTTATTATTTCTTAGTGTGATAAAACGCCAATGTGAGTGCTGGTGAAAGTGTGGTATGCAGGGGCAAATTACATTCCGTATATTCCCTATACTAAATGTATACTTCGATTCAAACAGAGACAAACTTGTGTTCAGTAACTTGCTGATTGTATATAAACATGTTACATTCAAAGCTCACGCTTGCTTATTACATACGATAAATGCATTACGTATTGCGATTTTTAATGAAAGTAGTAAGGACATATCATTTGTTTGGCAAGTCTCTAGCAAGATTATTACGCATAAAACGTATTGCTACGTCAACTACGTAAGATGTTTTTGTACCGTATAATATCCTAGTCCGCGTCTGAAGTTACAGATTGGCAGACGTATGATGCAACATGATTATAACCTATTTAGGCCGTAAGTTTGCAAAATTACATGTGGACAATTCTCTGAGCTCTTAGAGGTTGTATAAATAGAAATTAAAAAAGTTTTATTATGTTCTTGATTTACAAGCTCACAAAGGTTTCAAAATTCACAAAACAGCAATCAACTATGGCTTTTCCAGTACACATATTATGCACACAATTACAACTGCGCCACAGAAACGTTAATTAACTTTGACATTTAAAAAAAAATGTTTACCATTAATTAATTAAAGACTACGAATCACAATAAATGCTCAGACTTCTATCAAATTAACTGTCCTTCAAATAGTCACACTGTTCAACCTAAAAAGTCTGAAGTTGTGATGGCTCACCATGTGCTGCACAGCACCCTGAGTGCACCGCTGTCTTCCCTCTTGAGGTCTTCGGTTCGACTCCCGTCGCGCATCTCCTATTTGTTCGTCGACCCGTAGCAGCAGTCGTCTTGTTTCGCCCAATACTGCTCAGAAGGTATGAGTTTGCAGCCTCACAGTAGACTCGGACGTCACAAAGCCCCCAGTCTCTCTCCACAAGCTTAGCACATTCTTCTAGATGGACCAATAACGAAGTTTCCCCTCTGCTGGTACCGAAGTACACCTTCTCTGAAACCACTTGGTAGACAGTCTCCTTAAGAAGCTAGTTACTGTTCTCTTTGATACAACACCTCCAATGATGTTCTACACAGTTCACCGCCTCTCTGTAGCATGTTGACCCCTTCTTCACTGCTGCAGTTGATACAACACCCCAGGTGTTGCTCTTCCCTTCCGCAGCCCGTTTGGTGTCACCCAGCCTCGACGCTGCCTCCAAAGTAGCTCCTCGTCGACACACGCCACACTCGAGTCACGCTTAAGACTTCCAGAGAACTCCGTCATTTTGCAGTTCGGAGGCTTTTATATGGCTCATTTAGTGACATCAATCGGCGGCGCAACATGGTGACGAGAGGCCTAACATAGACATTACCTCATTCTTAATTGCAGAGAGTCATGTAGGCAGAGGCTTCATCAGGGAATCCCAATGACGTTTCTCGGGCGTATTGCAGCACCCCTAGGAATACCCTAACATCACTGTGGTCGACTCATCGGACTGTTCACCTAGTGTAATGCAACATGCCTCCAGCCACACAACACTGTCCCCTCCTTAAGTACATCTATGTGGACGAATTTAGATCCTCTAACCCGAGAGCCTTAACGAACAATCCGAAACAACACATCACCCATCTTCTTTAATATATTTCACAAGGGCCTTCCCAATTCTTCTGTAGCTTGGTGCTACACCTCTTCTATCTCTTAGTGTTGTACAACCACAACAGTTGTCAGTCTTGGAATATTTCATCTGGTGTATTCCTATCGTAGCGAGTCTTCATCTTGTCTGTGTTGATACTAAGGTGTCGCCGGGCAAGGTTTTGAGTGTGAACCAATTTGTGACATAATTCTCTGGCATATACTGAGGATGCAATCTGGTCTTCCTCTGCCGGTCATCCGAACATCATATAGCTTGGGTGACAGAGCTATATTCCAGCATCTTTTTTTTTGTCTCCTGTTCAGGTTTGCTCCAGTTCTAGTCTGTAGTTCCTTGCATGGTTCTGACATAGGGCCATCAAGGTCCTCTGACTTCATTAATCCCTTGTCAGTTGTAGTTATTTGGGAGTCTTGCTTGTACGTGCCTATGTTGGCCCCCTTCTCAAGCCGGATTTTCCTGTCCGTCTAGTTGACCATTCGAAAATGTAGATTTCCAGAGCCCAGAGAAACCAACGTTCTTGCTTCCCTACCTCAAATGTAAGCCGTTTCCTCTTCCTAAATGTTTGACTAGAGCTACACGCTGCAAAAAATTGCCTTGACAGTGCGCAGGGCTCACGATATCACTGGATGCCGGGAGTACAGTCGTCTCGCAACATACTTATTGGCAGCAGGCTGGCGAGGATATTTCGTTTCGTGGCACCATTACCACTTCTCGTTTGCCGGTCTTTACTTCTCTCAACTGAATGTCTGTGCAACACTCTGTGCTTAACACATCAAGATTCAGTAAATATTCATCTTTAATGTCGGCTATATACACTTCGTTTTAAGTGCAGAGGTCACCCTTGTACCTTCTTCCCTTTCACTGGTGTGGTCTCGCCTGTCACTGTCGTCAGAAAGCATCGTCCGAAATTAAGGCCCTGTGACTGCTGGCGAGAAGGCCTCAATATGTCCGGTCAGACAGCAGTAATGGTTGCTCCGGTTTCTACAACCATGTGGCAAGAAACATTACAAAATCTGCTCTCCACTAGGATTGCATCAAACTCTTGTTTCACTCAGGGTACTTGAAGAAATAATGGGGCCTTTTCCTCTACCTTCACCATTCTTCCCTCCATAAGATTTCGTTCTTACGCATTACTACAGCTATTAGGTTGCCACTGTGGCCACTGGGATCTCAGATGTCTATGTCATCCACACGTCCAATAGTTCTGTCGCCCTTCTGGTCGAGAAAGAGGCACACCCGATGGCTGGGTGGATTGGGTAGTCTCATATTCCTAATGGTTAGTGTTATTTTGCTGCAGCTGCGTGCACTGGGCTCTCAGGTGTCCATGTTGCTCAAACTTCTAACACTTTGGTTGTCTCTTTAGTAGAGGGAGACATGAAATCGAAGAAATTCAATTTTTGATTTCATTCATTGTGGTTTACATTATATTCAGGATGTTCTGTAGGTGGTTAACTCTCTCGTCGCCCAACAGTGCAACCGCCTGCACAGCATGACGAGTTGATGGCCCTATTGCAGATTAGACCTGCAGTGCTCTGGCGAGGGTATCCTGCACAGTCCTTGGGGCAGCCAGGCACAATGCATGTCACACCTGTACACCGGTGATTGCATCAATGTAGAAGCCGACTACTATGATATCTCGTGCCTCTACTGGACACCCCTCGAGAGCGACAAATGGGCGAGTCGCACGACGTCCTGCCACAATTCTTGCTGTGCCTCCCCTGATCACTGGGTGTAGCTTCTTAGTTGGGCATGGTGGGCATGTAGTAAGTACTTACCTCTGAAGCGCTTCTCCAAGTCAGTGAATACTGTCGAAAATTCTAGACGTTGTTGTTCACAGCAGCAAGACAGTAGGTGCATTGCCGGTCAGGCCAGTTATGTATGGTTGCACAATCTCGAACTAGTTTTTGTGCTCTTGTCATGAAGTCTGGCAATCGTAAGGAACAGGCTTGACAGAAATCCCCTTCCCAACGTTCGATGCTGGCACACTAGACACATAAAATTTGTTGCAACCCATGTTCTGCCTAATTATAAGTCACACTAGAGACTGTTTCTAACTTCATGGTCTTCTCTTCGCTGCCTTCAGGTTTTGACTAAGCTCTGAGCCTGTTTAAACCGCCAGTAACAAGATTGCCACCTTCCTGACGATGACAATTGTCTTGGTTCTCTCTTCTCATATCACTTATTTGCTGTTCTACCTTATCGTTATGCTGTTTACCTTTACATTTACATTGTCAATTTTCTGGTAGATAATCTCTTTCACATCGTCTATTTTTCTGTCTACCATTTCGTTCACTTTGTGTTCCTTTCACTTACATAGTTTACAAGATTACTAACATTCTCTACTTGCTTATTTGCATTATCAATTTACTTATTTACATGTACTTTCACATAGTCTGTTTTCTTGTCTTTGTTTAAATTTACATTCACAATTTGCTTGTTTACATTATGCATTTTCTTATCTACATTATCATTTAAATTCTCAATTTTCTTATTTCCATTATTCATTTTCTTATCTACATTCTCAATTACACTGTATTTGACTGAATTCATTTGACCCCTTCATTGGCCACTCTTTCCATCAATGAGGGCCCTTAGTGCTTCAATTTCTGCCGACATGCTATTTGATATCATGCCCCGTTACAATTTAAACTAAAATATAAAATTTATAATGTACCTCAATTAGTTTAAATATCAACAGTATGCAGTAATGTAATATATAGAATTAATTAGTACATTAACACCAGTGTTATAAGACGACAAAGTTACATGTAGGCCATTCTATGAGCTCTTAGCGACAGAGGTCTTATAATTGGAAATTTAAAGAATTTAATTAAGTTCATGATTTATTAGTTCACAAAGTTTTAAAAAATACTAAAACAGCAATCAACTACGGCTGTTACAGTACTTTTATTATGCATACAATTACTACTGCACAGCAGAAACATTCATTAACTTTGACAACTAAGAACAAAAATATTTACCATTAATCAAATACTACAAATCTCAGTAAAAGTTCAATCGTGTACCCAATTAACAGCCTTTCAAATAGTCACAATGTCCAACCTTAACAGCATGAAGTGGTGACGGCTCCATATGCTGCGCAGCACCCCGAGTGCACTACTGTCTTTACTCTCGAGGTCTTCGGCTCGACTCCTGTCGCACACCTCATTTTTGTTTGTCGACCCATAACAGCACTCCTCTGTAGTATACCGACACCTTCTTCACTGCTGTTGTTAATACAACACCCTCAAGTGTTGCTCGTCCCTTACACATCCCTTTGGTGTCACCCAGACTCGACGCCACCTCCAAAAGTGTTTCTCACCGGCGCACACTGCAATCGAGTCACGCTTTTAGACTCCCGGAGGACTCCGTTATTTCGCAGTTCGGAAGCTTTTATATACTAATCAGCGGCGCAACATTGTAACCAGAGTCCTAAAAATAGACATTACCTCACTCTTCATTTGCCGAGAGTCATGTAGGCAACGGCATCATCAGGGAATCCTGATGACGTCTCTAGTTCATGATGAACAAAATAAACAATTACTACATTATAACTTTTACAAATTCAAACTCAATTATAAGTCCTCTATGCAAGCTCTATATCAATTAAATGTATCTTCAAACACTCGAAAATTGAGGCACACAAAATCCTATCTCAGAGCATCACATTGGCTCTGTAGAAGTCGCAGAATGCCTTCATCGACAATTCTACTTGAAAACCTTTCACAACCCATCGCTGTCACCACAATTAACTCACTCGCGCACAAGATGCCTCTCAGGAAAAACTATTCCAGCCTGTTGCACAGATCTCTTAGATATGCTTCATCAAGACTCCAGAAATCTCCTGGAGCATCTCTGTCTCAGAGTTACGAGGAACATGTCGCATCAGGGCTTAGTGAAAGTCGGAAACCCATGAGTATGTCGAAGAATTCTCTCGGCTGTGCTATTAACTTTTATCTGAGTGTTTACGAAAATCAAGATAGATGTGCAGATGGTCGCTGTGGCAAGATAAAAAGAGAAACGCTACTCGCATAGAGTGTGCTGCTGTCCTTTTAACCTGCAGCTGGCCTACTCCAACTTATGCTTCTCGCACGAGAGTCGCGGCTTGTAACGCTGTTCGTACCGAACAGACATTTGACTACCTAGGGTTTCCTTGCTTGAGAGACTCAACAAACAATCCAGAAAACCACATATTTCATCATCTTGACTAGAAAGGACCTTCTCAGCATTTATATGATTTAGAACATTATCATTTTCGTCGCTTTAGGTTGTACATCCGTATTAGCTGCCCCTCTTGAAATGTTTCTTTAAGTCCCTTCCACTCGTACCTCATTTTTTTCTAGTCACTCTTGATCAATAATGTTGCTGAACATAGTCACAGATGATGCCCAACTTGCGACACAGTTCACTGGCATAGATGGTCAGTGAAGCCAGCTGATCTACTTTTGTTAGTCACTCAAACAACACATCACCTGGGAGGCGAAGGTATTTCCTTATGAGCAACTTCGAAGATGTTATCCGTATTGCTTCATGGACGGCATACCAATAATCGAGGTTTGATTAGGGGCTCCTTGGAGTCCCAATCTTTTTGATTATCTGGCACAAAAATTGATTGATATTAATCTAAAGTATGGTTCAGCTGTTCGACCATCCAGTCTGAGGATAAAAAGGTTTAATCAGTGTCTTCTTCATTTCAAGAAATTTTGTCACCACATGGAACAGTGTGGCTTATAAGTTGCAGCCCTGGTCAGAGTTAAGTTCAAGTGGCATTCCAAACATTGAGAATACATGCTGATATAATGTATCAGCCAAAATGCTATCTTCTTGATCAGGTATCGATATGACTTTAGGGCACTTTGTGAAATAATCTTGCATCACAAATAGGTACCGATAGTTCCGCATTGTTAATGGCAAGGAAATCTACATTTATTCTGCCAACCTCTCAAACAGAGTTCCAAATACATATTTTGAAGACGACATCGTCTCCTAGTTCTTGGTTCCTTCAAACAAGCACGTATATAGTATGTTCTGATCCAACTTTTAATATTTCTCTGCAAGTAGAGATGAGTCTTTCTGATTCCAAAATGTCCTCTAGCTGATGAACTATGAAGTTTCTTCAGCACCTCTGAAACTCAAATTTCTGTGTTTACCAGTTGTAGATGTGTTTGTTTGCCATTGCATCTGCCCTTTCTCAGTTCCGGTAGGCTAGAAAATCCGATTGTATTCAGTATGCTGTGGTTGTAACACTTGTCTAAATAAATCTGCTCACCCAGGATACTGATCACTTTCTTTCAATTGTAATATTGGACTAAGAGTAAGTTAATTTCACTGATCTGTGCTAATATTTTTATCACTCTAAGGAGAATGTTCATCGCTTGTTGTGAACTCTTGCATTCTTGTTCTTCGAGCAGTTGGTGTCTTCCAGACTTCTCCTCTTGGTGCTTAACATCGAAGCACACTGGTTCATGTGGCTTCCTGGAAAATGCGCCAACAATGTTGTGTAGGCATCTAGGCCGGTGCTGTATTTCTAAATAATACTCTTGGAGGTGTTGTATCAACCGAGCCATTTGTATTTAAGGGTTTCTGAAATTCGCTTGCCAGTATAATGAAACGTAAGCTGTTCCTAGAATAAAATGCTTTTTGTGTATGTAATATTGAACTAAGAAATGGCTGTAACTATTCTAAGGAGTTCCCTGCGGGTTACACAGTAAATTATTCCAGGTTATGTAACACTTTGTTGAAATATTCTAATGGCCTTTGTTTTCCATGCTGGATCTGTGACTACACAAAACCAATCCCCACATCACTAGTATCAGTGTAAAAACATTAACCCACGTTCACTGCTAGAGTAGCCTAGGACAGGTGGAGGAATTGTTATCATTTTCTCAGCGAAGATTCACATTCGGGAGTCCAGATATATTTTTTTTTCATCTCAATCAACTTAAGTAATTGCTTTCCATTTGTGGAAAACTAATGCAAAAAACGCCGAAAAATAAGCAGAATCTCCAGAAATATTCTAACTTCAGTCCGATCAGTTGACTTTGGCTGTCTTTTATTCATTTTGTCTTCTCAGGATATACTTATAATCCCTTCAGCCGACATTATGTATCCCAGGATATTCACTGTTTTAAGGTGTGGCAATATGTGGGAATTAGCTTAAAACAATCTGAAATTACAGTCTGCAACAACTAATAATGACATGTTAAGTACTCTTCGAATGTCTTCCCTATGATCAGAATGTAATCTAAACAAATCTGACAAATATACTATAATAATACCATTAGTTGTTAGAATATCACTCGAGTATTGCACATTCCAAAAGGTACGACTTTGAATTGCCAAGTCCCTTTTCCTTGTACAGAAAAAGGAGACCAATCTAACTTCTGGGGCCATTTCAAATTGCCAGTAAAAACTTTTCATGTCGAAGGTGCAAGACCAATTTTACCCAGTCAAGCTCTGCAATGTGTCATCCAACAATGTAAGTGGATAAATGTATTTCCTGGTCACATCATTCACCTGGCAGTAATCTCCACAAAATATTGCAGAGCCATCTTCTTTCTTATTCAACACAATGGGAGATGATCATGGGCTGATTAGTGCCTCTTTCACATCGATATCCTAACTTTTCTGACCTAGGAGGTTGCTTGATATATCTAGCCTCTCCTGCGTCCATACGGTGACATGCAACAGATGTCCTACCAAGGTCACGTCAATCACATGAAAAATATATTTTACCTAAATAGAGAGTTCTGAATAAACCTTCTCTTGTTTCCAATCTAGGTTTTCCTTACTTTCTGTCAGAGTTCTATAAGGAGGTTTACAGAGTGTACTTAGCATAATCCTCCCTTAAGTTTATGGCCCAGTTGTGATTATTTGGGAAACCTTACATTACCACGACTGTGGCCGCCTCAAGACTAATTGTGCTGTAGGTGAATTTTTTCCATTCTAACAGTCATGTTATCCAAGTTTGATGAAACTTAAGGCCTTGTTACAAGAACTTTGTCATACAGATCACTCCTTCAACCCATAGGCACAATAAATCCTAAGAACATCACAAATTTACCTACACAGCACCCTGGCATTAAAATTTCACTTGAGGCTGGCAGCACAGTGCCCTAAAACGAAAATACTAGATAACTGACTGGTGAGGCTAATTCTGGTCGTGGTATTATTACTACCACTGTTTCATCTTTTCTCTAAAAATCCCAGTCGAGTGTCAATACAACATCCTAGTTTGGTCAGTACATATAAACGTATAATAATAAACATCTATCTTCAATGTATGCTATGTAGACTTTGTATTCTAGCTTGAGATCGCACAATTTTAGCTGTACAATTTTCCTCCCGATATCGGGTGTGGTATCCCTAGTTACAGTTGTTAAAAGACACTGCCTGATATAACCATTTTGTGATTCCTGCAGGAAAGGCCCTATGACATCCAGCACGATGACAGTAATGGTAGCCCCTGTATTTAAGACCATCTGATAGGGTTCATCGTACAAGTTACCTTGTACCAGCAATGTATTAAGTTATTGTGTCACTGAATGCACTTGAAATGTGGGGACTTACCATAAGCAATCACAAACCTTCAATCTTAAAGACTTGTGTTAATATATTTCCCGAATTTTGGACAGATTGGTTGGCCTCGTGAGGCTTTCGACATTCATTGGAGTCTCAATTTTCTTTGCAGTATTTTCGATGCGGTTCCCTTTTTCGTCAATTGTCAGTGCCATTCGTCACACCGCATAAAAATTTGCCATGACAACTCAACCTCCATTGCATGAGCTAAGGTTATGGTGTGGTACTGCCAGGCGCACTGCTTGCCGCATCTTCATATCAGCAACGATATCAATGAAGAAGCCAATGGCAATCACTTTCCGCTCCTCCTCTGGACACCCCTAGAGTTACTGATAGGCTAGCCTCACAATGTCTTGCCAAAGTCCTTAGCGAGAGTCCCCAGGTCGCTGGCTGCGACTTTAAAGTTGAGCACAGTGAACGTGTCACAAATTGCGGTCACAGGAGCACAGTTCCTATCCGAAAACTAATGTAAACTACTATAGAAAATGTCGTTAATGCAGAGATTGGACTATGATGTGTGCAGGACCACTCAACATGGCTGACAGGCAGTAGGCACGCTGTTCTGCTGTCTAGCCATTCAGGGTTGCGATAATCTCGTATTGCTGATACACCATAATTTGTGGCCATCATAAGTGGCAGGTTTGATTCTAACCTTATTTCCAACCCCAGACATGACAACACGATCTGAATTCATGTGCTATGATATTCCTGCCACCAATCTGACGTTGCAGAGTTCTTTCCATCGTTAATCCCGTGCCTCATATCTGACTCTCGTTGCGTTGCTATCTTAGCATGTCGATGGTTGACCACACGTCTTCCAATATAGGAATTTCTCCCATTCTGTCCTTAAGACACTCACCTCTTTCTGCAGATCGTCTTTCACATTTCCAATTTTTCTTTTTGTCAAGTTTTACAGTCACTAAAACCGCCTGTATTATGGTATACCATTTGAAAAACAATTAGTTTTAGTCCACATACACAATGTTTGTATGCTCAACCTAACTGATTCCATCCATTTTTTGTCTACATTATCTTAAACACTGTCTGTTTTCTTGTCTACATTCTCACTAAAATTATCCCTTTGTCAAGGCTCACAATCCTTCCTACTCTCTAGCAATAATTCTTGTAAGCATATACATATTAAAATAAAATTACTTTTCTATAAACATTAAACATGTAAGTGAAAATGCATATTTACATACACTTATTTTAATTATTTTATTTTTTTTACTAAGTGTTCCATCCCACTTGTGACACGAGTGTTAAAGGTTAGGCAAGGAACACTGGAGGTCTAAGACTAAATTAATTAAAATAATTTAAGCCAAATTCATTTACAGCTATCTGCAATACAGTTCTTAAATATTACTAACAATCTCGCCTAAATTAATGTCATGAATTAAGGACAAGCAAAACAAATAATTACAAAACATATAATTGTTAAAAATTGAATATAATAATGTCCCAGCCCTTTATGCAATCTCCCTTTTCATTAAATGTTTGTATGCACACTCACAAATAAGCACACAGAAAGTGTTCTGAAAGTCACACAATACACTCTTCGACTCTATTCCTCGTAGCACACAATACCGCCTAGTCCCTTGGGTACCTGTCACAAACCGTCGCTGTTACCACGATTCACTGACATGCATACAATATGCCTCTGGGAAAAATCTCTCCCATCACGTGGCCCAACTCTGTTAAATTCACTTCATTGAGAGTCCAGAAATCTCGTGGCGATGCTCTGACTGAAAGTTACGAGAATCATGTCGCGTTAGCATACAGTGAGTAAATAGTAGGATTCTGCTCTCAGTAATATTTATTGTTATCTAAGCGTTTACGAAACTCAACAACGGATACGGATATCGGAAACCACCCAGACGAAGCTTTATTGCAACATATGACTAAAGTGTCCTAGGAATATAAAATAAAGTTCAATGTGGCCCGACTTAAAAAAAATTTACGGTGAAGGTGAGAGGATTTTAAACCCTCCCTCCTTTAACAACTAGGTCGTAAAGCCAGTGGAGGGTGAAGAGAGTTGAAGGGCAAAACAACAGCCATGTCCGAGCTTGGATTCGAACTCAGGGCCACTCGTACTGCGACCTGTGCCTAACCGACTACTCTGTGGAGGCCGGCCAAATATTACCAAGTCGAAGTACTTCAGGTACCGCAACTGGTGCTCATTCGACTACGCTACAGAGGCCGGCCTAATTGTAACTAAGTCGTAGTACTTAATGTACCACAAGGTGGTGCTCTTTCGACTATGCTACAGAGGCCGGCCTAATTGTAACAAAGTTGTAGTACTTAATGTACCACAAGGCGGTGATTATTCGACTACGCTACAGAGGCCAGCCTAATTGTAACTAAGTCGTAGTACTTAATGTACCACAAGTTGGTGCTCATTCGACTATGCTACAGAGGCCGGTATAATAGTTACTAAGTCGTAGTACTTCATATACGACAATCCAGTGTGCAGCCGACTACGCTACGGATACTGGTCTAATTGTTACTGAGTCGCAGTAATTCATGTACGCAGGCTTTACTCATATTAGTTTGACGATATAGTGTATGGCTTATATTTTTATGTAATGACTGGAATTTTATCGAACTCATTCGATATCTTACATTATATTTAGAGAATGTGATTTATCGCGGGTAAGTTGATTATTTGCTAGGCTTCAGTGTAATATATTCATTTCCGACGCTTTTACTTCATTACTGGCGAGTACCTATTTGACTGGGTCAATGATAATTCTGGCGCGCTACTACTGGACGTCTGTAATTCGTCTGTAAACAGCTACACTGTGTTACATAACCCCCGGCCAATAATACATGACGCAAGGCGCTACACTGATTTGCAGAACACGCTGGCAGAAAACATTCTCACGATTTGTCACCATCTCTAATTATAATCATACACGGTTTTAAAGCTAAAATTCATACACAATCAGATTACTCTTAATTTCACAACTGCCTTAGCACTCTCGTTTCTAAATTTTTGTATCTATTTTTAAATCATTTTAAAATGTGAAGCTTTTTTCTTAATAGTTTGTACATTTGGAGAAGAAAACAATTAACTTTACTTACATTTAATTAGATGTATTTAGTTAGAACACTATAACTGGTTCATAATTTTGCCGGTAACTTGTTATTTGAACCAACATGGAATAGTTTTTGAAATAATCGCAATACAATGAGTTACTGCTAGCTACTAAAGTGTACTCACCACGTTACAACTCATTGGTTAAAATCAATGCGTCCCACAAAGAAATGTGGATTTCTGAGTTACATATAGTAGGAAGAGACAAATACTATCCAAATTGTCTTCTGACTCGATTGTATTGATGGTTTATTTACAACCACGTACTGTTGCACAGCCACTTTGATGGAAGGCAACATAAGTAAATATTTCTCACTTAACGAGTAGTAAATGAAGAAATAGTCTCCTCTTAAAAAACAAGAGTATACCACAGACTTTCAATATCTTGGCTTCTTTAGGTCACAACCATGTTATGTGAAACTTCCTTGACATATAACGTAGCACATACACATAAGCTACGATTTTGAAACATTAGTGGTTTCGTGTTGCAGATTTAAAACTATAGGTGTACTGTAATTTAGATTTACGGAAGCTACACAGTGTTCATAAAACATGTGATAAAATTTATTGTGAAAACACACATATGTGAAAGAAACATTTCTTAAAATTCCTCCCTACAGTTAGCTATTACTGTTCTTTGATAGGTATCCTCTTCTGCAGCAATGGCAATTTTGTGTTGATATCTCGTATCCCGTACTATAATCGTCAAGGGTACGAGCTCTATTGTGTGTCAAAGGTTCGTTCCATTAGAACTTTTACGAACAAGGCAATGAAAAGTATCACCATTTTTGTCACAGAAATCAATAATTTGCACTTAAGGAGGGGTTTGTAAAGTATCGGCTTTGGTATAATGCACGTTTATTAAAGGACTAATAATCAAAACGTTAAAAGTATTTTAAAAGGAAAGTATTATGAGGTTTTAAATAACATGGATTAGACACTAATCATGTACTAAACTATTAGTATATTTAAGTATTTTCATATCTAGGTAACAGGAAATAGGATTGCCTCTCACGTAATCTGAAACGCATTTGTACTATAACATTTTTAAGAAAATTAAAAAAAATGATACATTGAAGTAGTTTTAACCAGCCCAACACCATGCAACTATATTAAAATGAAGCATTTATTAATCCTAGCTTTGTAAGAGCGGAAGTACTATTATCTTATTTCTCCATTCCCTTTTTAACAGAAGTAGTACGAAAGCATTAACCGTCGTAAATCAGTAAAGCATTGAAAAACACATCGTTCGTTTCACCCGGAAGGAGGTTTTGTTTGCATAATATTTCTCCCTCCGAACCCATTCTGACTAGTTGAGCCATCCATACCTAACATGTTGGACTAAACTGAGACTACGAACGTTATGATATTGGCTGCTAAGTGAGTCGTGATTTGAGTTTCATTGATTGTGGGATAGTTTAAATGGTGCATGGTGGTCAAAGTCTACAAATTCTCTAAAACCGAACATTTTCCTTAAAACCTGTTGCATTTCCAAGGTCGGTGCATTTGTTTAGTACTAAAAATTGCTATCAATTCTTAGTTTGAAAGCTTATCCAGTGGAAAAATGTACATGATCAACACCATCTTCGTTAAAATAAAAATTAAAGGTCGAGCTAAGCTGTGTACTTACAGGCACAAAATAAATGCAATGAAGAACACAGTCTTCCAGATAAGAACCAAGTGACATACATCACAGTATCCATAATTTCCTGCAGAATCTGACTCTGGCAGTATTTACAGGAGTGTAAGTTGGCTGCTTTATTCCAGTCAGTTTACAAATAATTTAAACCCAATGACGGCCAAAAATAATTAGTTGAATTTTAAAAAGTTTCGAAATTTTTCGAACATACTTCTTTTACGTTTATACAATAATAAGATTTACCTAGCCATTATTTCTTGTTTCACATACAAATTGGAAACATTTCTTTTAAGTCAATGATACTGTTTGTAAGTAATACGTGATAACTATTACCAATTTAAACAGCTATACGAGTTGGTTGGTGATAATTCCGTACATTCCAGTTCGAAGTTAGCAGAATTTCATTTGAATTTTTTAAATTTGTATGACACACGAAATATTTGCGGCAAAGTGAAACTGTCAGAAGATATACATATTGCTGACGGTATGTATATATATAAATAAATAAATATATATATATATATTATTTTTATAGGCTGGTTTACAATTGGTACGTGTTTTTTACAGTTATTACCTTAACAGTATTGAGCAAATATTAATCATCAATATTACAATTCCATGACACCAAACGCTGCATCAAACTAACAATAACTTTAAATATTACAAAGAAGTTTGGAGATATGAAATAAACTTTTAGTTGAAACAAATAACAATTTCCGAAAGTACGATATTTTGACAGGGGCATCATTTCAGGATTTTCCGGGGGGGGGGGGGCAAGATTTTGTTTTCAGACGACAGTGACCTTGTTGCATTTTTTTATTAATTAAGCATGTATAAATTAGATACTTTAATAATTAAACTTCAGTTTTATGTCAAGTTAGCATTATTTACATTTAAAAATACAAGAAATATATTTATTCACAAAAATTCCAAATCCGGGGGGGGGGCATTTGCCCCCCCCCCCTGTAGCCCCAAACGACGCACCTGTATTTTCAACGATCATGTATCAAAAATCAAACCCTTCAGGTCGTAGTCGAGCACTAAGAAGGGATTTTTCGAAATTCGACCTCTAAGGGGATGAAAAGGGGTGAGACGTGTTTCCGAAGAAACGTCGATATAGCTGTAAATTTAAAATATTTCGAATTTTGACACCCAAAAGTGTGAAAAATCACAAAATTTGTTTTCCATCAACCCACGATATCTATCTAACCAGTAGCGATATTGAGGTGTTGTTCGCGTCAGAGTGATGCTTACGTAAATATTTAAAAATATAAATATGTAATTTTTTTCTTTATAAGAAACGTGATTATTAAGAATAAAACTTAGTTGGTCAATAATCAAGGCAGACGATCCGAAAAGCAGGAACGAGCATCAAGAAACAACTTATACAGTAGTTTCACTACAGTAACCTATCGAGACGTGGTGTTGTACAACCTTTATGAGCCCAGGACACAGATATTTTTATTTTTTTTTCAATAAATTTTATTTTCATGAATTATTTCAACGTTACGTGACACAGTTGTTTGTCACTCACGTCTAAATTCCGGGAGGTTCTGGGCTTGAATTCCGTTAATAGCTGCTTGCAAACGTTCAATTCTGACACACAACAACTACAAGGCAGATCGAATTAGTGCATTTTACATGTAGTCTTTAAAAGGGGTAAAATTGCAGTTCGCTTTCCACTTAGGTTCCTCTACAATATCAGTTGATATAGTCGGTATACTGCCAAAAGTGATTAAGTCATAAATGCTATTTCGTTTAAAAATACTATTCAATTGTAGATATTAACAAAAATGTGGTATTTTACTATACTGTGACACAACAGTACGAAACGACGAATAGACTATAAACTTGGTATTCCTAGCATTTTTATAATTTAATCTCATTTTGACTTGTCACTTTTGGCAGTAAACCGACGATATATCATCTCACTAATCTCAGGTTTGGGGCACCAAATACGTTTCCACGAAACCTTTACCCTCTGAAACTTTTTAATGTCAATAAAGTTAAAGTGAATATTTTGAAAATATATAATTGAGGGCACCGTCATCAATGGTTGTGCAAAGGGTAAACAGATGTTTCTCATTCGATTAACCTCTTACCTTAGGTGTCTGTAATTACCCCACACGTCAAATAGGCAGGGCTATAAATAAGGCCCAGGCGAAGTCGCTGTTAGTGGCAGGGACAAACTTAAGACTGCTTTTCGCATGGACAGCTATAACTACTTATCCTGCTGCAGAATTAGTTCAACTAGCCGCTTGGACATTCTAACACTTCATGACTGAAGTACCAATCTTGTGTACAAAGTGGTTTTTCAGTTAAAGTAAATATTAAAAGTTACGAATAATACTCGTGAGCAAAGCCGCGGGGGACTGCTAGTTATTGTATAAACGTTAAAGGAGTATGTTCGAAAAACTTTTGGCCGTCATTAGGTTTAAATTATTTCTAAAATGACTGGAATAAAGGAGCCTACTTACACTCCTGTAAATACTTGCAGAGTCAGATTCTGCAGGTTATTGTGGCTACTGTTATGTATGTCACTTGGTTCTTATCTGGAAGACTGTGTTCTTCGTTGAATTTGTTTTGTGCCTGTAAGTTCACCGCTTAGGTCGACCTTTAAATTAGATTTTAGCGAATATTCAACTGGATAAGCTTTAAAACTAAGAATTAGTAGCACTTTTTAGTATTAAACAAATTCACAGACCTTGGAAATGCAACAGGTTTTAAGGAAAATGTTCGGTTTGAGGGCATTTTGCAAACTTTGACCACCATGCACCATTTAAACAATCCCCACAATCAATGAAACTCAATTCACGACTCACTTAGCAGCCAATATCATAACATTCGTAGTCTCAGTTTGGTCCAACATGTTAGTTATAGATGGCTCGGCTAGTCAGAATGGGTTTGGAGGAAGGGACATTATGCGAACAAAATCTCCTTCCAGGTGAAACGAACGATGTGTTTTTTAACGCTTTACTGATTGTCGACGGTTAATGCTTTCGTACTCCTTCTGTTAAAAAGGCATAGGAGAAATAAGATAATAGTACTTCCGTTATTACAAAGCTAGTATTAATAAATGCTTCATTTTAATAGAGTTGCATGGTGGTTAAAACTACTTCAACGTATCATTTTTTTATTTTCTTAAAAATGTTATAGTACAAATGCGTTTCAGATTAGGTGAGAGGCAATACTATTTCCTGTTACCTAGATATGAAAATGCTTAAATATACTAACAGTTTAGCTCATGATTAGTATCTAATCCATGTTATTAAACACCTCACGATACTTTCATTTTAAATTATTCTTAATGTTTTGTTTATTAGTCCTTTACTAAACGTGCATTATATCTAAGCCAATACTTTACAAACATTTCTTAATGTGCAAATTAGCGACTTCTGTGACAGAAATTTTGATACTTTTCATTGCCTTTTTCGTAAAAAGTTATATTGGAACGAACCTTGGACACACAATAGAGCTCGTACCCTTGACGATTATACTACCTGATACGAGATATCAACACAAAATCGCCATTGCTGCAGAAGAGGTACCTGTCAAAGAACGGTAATAACTAACAATAGGGAGAAACTTTTAACTTATGTTACATTCATATATCTGTGTTTTCACAATAAATGTTTCATCAGAAGTTTGAAGAACACTGTGTAGCTTCCGTACCTAAATTACTGTACACTTATAATTTTAAATCTGCAACACGAAACCTTTAATATTTCAAAATCGTAGCTTATGTGTATGTGCTACGTTATATGTCAAGGAAGTTTCACATAACGTGGCTGTGACCTAAAGAAGCCAAGATGTTGAAAGCCTGTGGTATACTCTTGTTATTTAAGAGGAGAGTATTTCTGATTTACTATTCGTTAGGTGAGAAATATTTAACTTATGTCGCCTTCCACCAAAAAGGCTGTGCAACAGTACGTGGTTGTAAATAAACTATCAATACAATTGAGTCAGAAGACAATTGAATAGTATTTGTCTCTTCCCACTTTACAAAATTCAGAAATCCACATTTCTTTGTGGGACGCATTGTTTTTTACCAATGAGTTGTAACATGGTGAATACACTTTAGTAACAGTAACTCATTATATTGCGATTATTTCAATAACTATTCCACGTTGGTTCAAGTAACAAGTTACCTGCAAAATTGTGAACCAGTTATAGAAAAATGCCAGTTATTGTGTTCTAACTAAATACATCTAATTTAATGAAAGTAAAGTTGATGGTTTTCTTCTCCAACTGTACAAACTATTAAGAAAAAAGTTTCACGTTTTAAAATAATTTAAATAATAGGTACAAAAATTTGGAAACGAGAGTGCTAAGGCAGTTGTGAAATTAGGAGTAATCTGATTGTGTACGAATTTTAACTTTAAAACCGTGAATGAATACAATGAGAATTGGTGAAAATCGCGAAAATGTTTTCTTGCAGCGTGTTCTGCAAATCAGTGTAGCGCCCTGCGTCATGTGTTATTGGCCGGCGGTTATGTAACATGTTGTAGTTGTTTACAGACGAATCACAGACGTCCAGTAGTAGCGCGCCAGAATTATCATTAGCCCATTCAAATAGGTGACTCGACAGTAACTAAATAAAAGCGTCGGAAATTACTATATTACATTGAAGCCTAGAAAACAGTGAACTTTTCCCGCGATAAATCTAATTCTCTAAATACATTGTAAGATGTCGAATGAGTTCGATCAAATACCAGTAATTACATAAAAATACAAACCATACACTATATCGTCGAACTAATATGAGTAAAGCCTGTGTATATGAATTACTGCGGATCAGTAACAATCAGACCAGTTTCCGTAGCGTAGTCGGCTGAGCACTGGTTTGTGGTACATGAAGTACTACGACTTGGTAATATTTGGCCGGCCTCCACAGCGTCGTCGGTTAGACTCCAGTCGCAGTACGAGAGGTCCTGAGTTCGAATCACAGCTCAGACATTGTTGTTGTTTTGCCATTCACCTCTCTTCACCAACGCTGGCTTTACGACATAGTTGTTAAAAGTGTAGGGTTCGAAATCCTCTCACTTTCACCTTAAATTTTTTTAAGTCGGGCCACATTGAACTTTACTTTATATTTCTAGGACACTTTAGTCATATGTTGCAATAAAGCTTCGTCTGGGTGGTTTCCGATTACCGTATCCGATGTCGAATTTCGAAAACACTTAGATAACAATAAATATTACTGCCAGCAGAATTCTTCTACCTACTCACAGTACCCCGAATGTGCCTTAAAACCCTTATGCGACATGATTCTCGTAACTTCCAGTCAGAGCGTCGCCACGAGATTTCTGGACTCTGAATTAATTGAATTTAACAGATTTGCGCCACGTACTGGGAGAGATTATTCCCAGAGGCATATTGTGTTCATATTAGTGAATCGTGGTAACAGCGACGGTTTGTGACAGGTACTCAAGGGACTAGGCGGTATTGTGTGGTACGAGGAGTTGAGTCCACGAGTGCATTCTGCGACTTTTAGAACACTCTCTGTGTGCTCATTTGTGAGTGTGCACACAAACATTTAATTAACAGAAAGCTTGCATAAAGGGATGGGACATTATTATTGTTAATTTATAACAGTTATACGTATCGTAATTATTTGTTTTGCTTGTCCTTAATTCGTGACATTAATTTAGATGAGATTCGTTAGTGATATTTAAGCAATTTCTTGCATATAGCTGTAAATGAATTTGGCTTTAATTATTTTCTTTAATTTAGTCTTAGACTCCATCCCTCAGTGTTTCTTGCCTAACTTTTAACACTCGTGTCACAAGTGGGATGGAACACTTAGTAAAAAAATAAAATAATTAAAATAAGTGTATGTAAATATGCATTTTCACTTACATGTTTAATGTTTATAGAAAAGTAATTTTATTTTAATATGTATATGCTTACAAGAATTATTGCTAGAGAGTAGGAAGGATTGTGAGCCTTGACAAAGGGATAATGTTAGTGAGAGTGTAGACAAGAAAACAGACAGTGTTTAAGATAATGTAGACAAAAAACGGATGGAATCACTAAGCTTGTGCATACAAACATCGTGTATGTGGACTAAAACTAATTGTTTTTCAAATGGTATACCATAATACAGGCGGTTTTAGTGACTGTGTCAAACTTGACAAAAAATCGGAAATGAGAAAGACGAACTGCAGAAAAAGGTGAGTGTCTTAAGGACAGAATGGGAGAAATTCTTATATTGGAAGACGTATGGTCAACCATCGATGCGAAGATAGCAACGCAACGAAGCCAGAAATGAGGCACGATGTTAATGACGGAAAGAACTTTGCAACATCAGAACGTTGGCAGGAATGTCACAGCACATGAATTCAGATAGTGTTGTCGTGTCTGGGATTGGAAAAGAGGTTAGAATCAAACCTGCCAATTATGATGGCCACAAATCATGGTGTATCAGCACCAATACGAGATTATTGCAACCCTGAAGTCTAGACAGCAGAACAGCGTGCCTACTGCCTGTCAGCCATGTTGAGAGGTCCTGCATACATCATAGTCCAATCTCTACATTAACGACATTTTCTACAGTGGTTTACATTAGTTTCTGGTTCAGAACTGTGCTTCTGTGACCGTAATTTCTGACATGTTCACCATGCTCATCAACTTTAAAGCCGCAGCCAGCGACCTGGGGACTCTCGCTAAGAACTTTGGCAAGACATTGTGAGGCTAGCCTATCAGTCACTCTAGGGGTGTCCATAGGAGGAGCGGTAAGAGATTACCATTGGCTTCTTCATTGATATCATTGCTGATATGAATATGCGGCAAGAGGTGCTCCTGGCAGTACCACATCTTACCGTTAGCTCATGCAATGGAGGTTGAGTTGACATGGCGAATTGTTTTGCGTTGCGACTAGTGGCACTGACAAGTGATTATAAAGGGAACCGCATCGAAAATACTCCAAAGGAAATTGAATCTCCAACGAATGTCATTTACAGATATTTGGTGCTGCAGAGCAACGTGTCGACCACAAAAGCAACCAGAATGCTGGGACTGTGAATGACCATGACAGCCCGTGCCGACGAAATCGGCGAGGGAACCGGTGTCGAAAGCCACACGAGGCCAACCAATCTGTCTAAAATTCGGGAAATATGTGAACACATGTCTATAAGATCGAAGGTTGGTGATCGTTTATGTTAAGTCTCACATTTCAAGTACATTCGGTGAAACAAGAACTTAATACATTGCTGGTACAAGTTAGCTTGTACGATGAAACCTATCAGATGGTCTAAGATACAGGAGCTACCATTACTGTCATCATGCTGGACATCATAGGGTTTTTCCTGCAGGAATCACAAAATCGTTATATCATGCCATGTATTCCAACAACTGTAACTAGGGAGACTACACCCGATATCGGGAGGAAAATTGTACAGCTAAATTTGTGTGATCTCAAGCTAGAATACAAAGTCTACATAGCATATATTGAAGATACATGTTTATTATTATACATTTATATGTACTGAGCAAACTAGGATGTTGTATTGACACTTGACTGGGGATCTTGAGAGTAGGTGAAACAGTGGTAGTAATAGTACCACGACCAGAATTAGCCTCACCAGTCCACTATCCAGTAGTTTGGTTTTAGGGCAATGTGCTGCCAGCCTCAAGTGAAATTGTAATGCCGGTGTGCTGTGTAGCTAAATTTGTGATGTTCTTAGGATTTATTGTGCGTATGGGTTGAAGGAGTGATCTGACTGATAAAGTACTTGTAACAAGGCCTAAAGTTTTATCAAACTTGGATAGTATGACTGTTAGAATGAAAACATTCACCTACAGCACAATTAGTCTTGAGGCGTCCACAGTTGTAATAATGTAAGGTTTCCCAAATAATCACTACTTGGCCATATACCTTAATGGAGGATTATGTTAAGCACACTCTGCAACCTCCCTTATAGAACTCTGACAGAAAGCAAGGAAAAACCTATATTGGAAACAAGAGCGGGTTTATGCAGAACTCTCGATGGAGGAAAAAAAATATTTTTCATGTGGTTCAAGTGACCTTGGTAGGACATCTGCCGCATGCCGCCGTATGTACGCAGGGGAGGCTAGATGTATCAAGCAACCTCCTAGGCAGACGTCTAAGAGATTTATAGCATTCTGCAGAAAAATTAAGGATATTGATGTGAAAGAGCCATTAATCAGCCTGTGATCGTCTCCCATTGTGTTGAATAAGAACGAAGATGGCTCTATAAGATTTTGTGGAGATTACTGCCAGGGGAATGATGTCACCAGGAAATACATTTACCCACTTACTTTGTTGGATGACACATCGCATAGTCTGACTGGGTAAAAATGGTCCTGCTCCTTCGACATTAAAAGTTTTTACTGACAATTTGAAATGGCCTAAATGATAGAGAGAAGTCTCCTTTTTCTGTACAAGGAAAAGGGACTTGGCAATTCAAGGTCGTGCCTTTTGGAATGTGCAATGCTCGAGTGACATTCTAACAACTAATGGTAGTACTATAGTATATTGGTCAGATTTTTTTAGATTATATTCTTATCATTGGGAAGACATTCGAAGTGTGTCATGTCATTATTAGTTGTTGCAGACTGTAATTTCAGATAATTTTAAGCTAATTCCCACAAATTGCCACACCTTAAAAAAAGTGAATATCCTGGGATACATAATGTCGGCTGAAGGGATTATAAGCCTATGCTGAGAAGACGAAATGAATCAAAGACTAGCCACAGTCAACTGATCGGACTCAAGGTAGAATATTTCTGGAGATTCTGCTTATTTTTTCGGCGTTTTTTTTATTATTTTTCCACAAAGGGAAAGCAACTACTTAAGTTGATTGAGATGAAAAAAAAAATTATCTGGATACCCGAATGTGCATCTTCGCTGAGAAAATTATAAGTATTTCCTCCTGTCCTAGGCTACTCTAGCAGTGAACGTGAGTTAGTTTTTTTACACTGATACTAGTGATGTGGGGATTGGTTTTGTGTTGTCACAGATCCAGCATGGAAAACAAAAGGCAATTAGAACATTTCAACAAAGTGTTTCATAACCTGGAGGAAGTTACTGTGTAACTCGCAGGGACTTCCTTACAATAGTTACGGCCATTTCTTACATTCAACATTACATACACAGAAAGCATTTCATTCTAGGAACAGCTTATGCTTCATTATTCTGGCAAGTGAATTTCAGAAACCCTTAAATACAAATGGCTCGGTTGATACAACACATCCAAGAGTATTATTTAGAAATACAACACCGGCCTAGATGCCTACACAACATTGTTGGCGCATTTTCCAGGAAGCCACATGAACCAGTGTGCTTCGATGTTAAGCACCAAGAGGAGAAGTCTGGAAGACACCAACTGCTCGAAGAACAAGAATGCAAGAGTTCAAAACAAGCGATGAACTTTCTCCCTAGAGTGATAAAAATATTAGTAAAGAACAGAGAAATGAACTTGCTCTTAGTCCAATATTAGAATTGAAAGAAACAGATCGGCATCCTGGATGAGCAGAGCTATTTAGCCAAGTGTTACAACCACAGCATACTGGATACAGTCGGATTCTCTAGCCTACCGGAACTGAGGAAGGGCAGATGCAATGGCAAACAAACACATCTACAACTTGTACTCCCAGCAATGTGAGTTTCAGAGGCGCTGAAGAAACTTCATAGTTCATCAGCTAGAGGACATTTTGGAATCAGAAAGACTCATCTCTACTTGCAGAGAAATATTAAAAGTTGGATCAGAACATATTATATATGTGCTTGTTTGAAGAAACCAAGAACTAGGAGACGATGTCGTCTTCAAAATATGTATTTGGAACTCTGTTTGAGAGGTTGGCAGAATAAATGTTGGTTACCTTGCCATTAACAATGCGGAACTATCAGTACCTATTTGTGATGCAAGATTATTTCGCAAGGTGCAGTAAAGTCATATCGATACCTGATGAAGAAGCTAGCATTTTGGCTGATACATTAGGTCAGCATGTATTCTCAATGTTTGGAATGCCACCTGAACTTAACTCTAACCAGGGCTGCAACTTATAAGCGACACTGTTCCAGGTGGTGACAAAATTTCTAGAAATGAAGTAGACACTGATTAAACCTTTTTATCCTCAGACTGGATGGTCGAACAGCTGGACCATACTTTAGAACAATTTCAGTAAATTTTTGTGGCAGATAATAAAAAGGATTGGGACTCCAAGGTTCCTCTAATCTAACCTCGATTATTTGTATGCCATCCATGAAGCAATGCGGATAACATCTTCGAAGTTGCTCATAGGGAAATACCTTCGCCTCCCAGGTGATGTGTTGTTTGAGTGACTAACAAAAGTAGATCAGCTGGCTTCACTGACCATCTATGCCAGTGAACTGTGTCGCAAGTTGGGCATCAACTGTGACTTTGTTCAGCAACATTTAAGGGTCAAGAGTGGCTAGGAAAAAATGAGGTACGAGTGGAAGGGACTTAAAGAAACATTTCAAGAGGGGCTGCTGATGTGTATGTACAACCTCCAGCGGCGGAAAGGATAATGTTCTAAACCATAGAAATGCTGGGGATATCCTTACTAGTCAAGATGAAGAAATATGTGGTTTTCTGGATTGTTTGTTGAGTCTCTCAGGCAAGAAAACCCTAGGTAGTCAATTCAGACAGATTGGCTCTCTATGATGGACAAGAGACTACTATGTCTGTTCAGTACGGACAGCGTTACAAGCCATGACTCTCGTGCGAGAAGCATAAGTAGAGTAGGCCAGCTGCAGGTTAAAAGGACAGCATCACGCTCTATGCGACTAGCGTTTCTCTTTTTATCTTGCCACGGCGACCATCTGCACGTCTATCTTGATTTTCGTAAACACTCAGCTAACAGTTAATATCACAGCCAAGTGAATTCTTCGACATACTCATGGGTCTCCGACTTTCACTAAGCCTTGATGCGACATGTTCCTTGTAACTATGCGACAGAGATGCTCCACGAGATTTCTGGACTCTTGATGAAGTGTATATAAGAGATCTGTGGAACAGGCTGGAATAGTTTTTCCTGAGAGGCGTCTTGAGTGAGGTAATTCTGGTAACAGCGATGGGTTGTGAAAGGTTTTCAAGTAGTAGTGTCGATGAAGGCATTCTGCGACTTCAAGAGAGCCAACGTGATGCTCCGAGATAAGATATTGAGTCCAGTAATTGTGAGTGTTTGCATATACATTTAACTGATATAGAGCTTGCGTAGAGGACTTATAATTGAATTTAAATTTGTAAAAGTTATAATGTAGTAATTGTTTGTTTTGTTCATCATGAACTAGAGACGTCATCGAGATTTCCTGATGATGCCGTTGCCTACATGACTTTCGGCAAATGAAGAGTGAGGTAATGTCTATTTTAGGCCTCTGGTCACAATGTTGCGCCGCCGATTAAAGTCACTAAATGGGTCATATAAAAGCATCCGAACTGCGAAATAACGGAGTCCTCCGGGAGTCTAAAGTGTGACTCGATTACAATGTGCATCGACGAGAAACACTTTTGCGGGTGGCGTCGAGTCTGGGTGACACCAACGGGCTGTGTAAGGGACGAGCAACACTTGGGGGTGTTGTATTAACAACAGCAGTGAAGAAGGTGTCGGTACGCTACAGAGTAGTGCTGTTATGAGTCGACAAACAAAAAGGAGGTGTGCGACAGGAGTCGAGCCGAAGACCTCGATAGTGAAGACAGAATTGCACTCTAGGTGCTGCGCAGCACATGGAGCCGTCACCACTTCAGGCTGTTAAGGTTGGACAGTGTGACAATTTGAAAGACTGTTAATTGGATAGTCGATTGAACGTTTATTGTTATTTGTAGTTAATGGTAAACATTTTTGTTCTTTGTTGTCAAAGTTAATGAATGTTTCTGTTATGCAGTAGTAATTGTATGCATAATAAAAGTACTGTAACAGCCGTAGTTGATTGCTGTTTTGTGTGTTTTTGAAAGCTTTGTGAGCTAATAAATCAAGAACTTAATTAAATTCTTTAAATTTCCATTCATAAGACCTCTGTCGCTAAGAGCTCATAGAATGGCCCACATGTAATTTGATCTTGTAACACTGGTGTCAGAAGTGGGATTGAGGCAAAAATTAATGTACTAATTAATTCTATATATTAAATCATGGCATACTGATGGTATTTAAACAAATTGAGGGACATTATAAATTTTATATTTTAATTTGAATTGTAACGGTGCATGGTAAAAAATGACATGTCAGCAGAAATTTATGCACTTACGACCCTCATTTTTGGAAAGAGTGGCCAATGAAGGGTTAAAATGAATTCAGTCAAAGGCAGTGTATTTGAGAATGTAGATAAGAAAATGATAATGGAAATAAGAAAATTGAGAATGTAAATGATAATGTAGGTAAGAAAATGCATTATGTAAATAAGCAAATTGTGAATGTAAATTCAAACAATGACAAGAAAATAGACAATGTAAATGAACATGTAAATAAGCAAATTGTTAATGCAAATAAGCAAGTAGAGAATGTTAGTAATATTGTAAACTATGTAATTGAAAATGTACACAAAGTGAACGAAACTGTAGACAGAAAAATAGACGATGTAAAAGAGATTATCTACCAGAAAATTGACAATGTAAATGTAAAGGTAAACAGCATAACGATAAGGTGGAACAGCAAATAAGTGATCTGCGAAAGACAATTGTCATCGTCAGGAAGATGGTCATCTTGTTACTGGCGTTTTCAACAGGCTCAGTGCTTAGTCAAAACCTGAAGGCAGCGAAGAGAAGACCACGAAGTTAGAACCAGGCGCTAGTGTGAATTATAATTAGGCATAAAATGGGTTGTAACAAATTTCGTGCGTCTAGTGTGCAAGCATTGAATGTTGGGAAGGGGATTTCTGTCAAGCCTATTCCTTACGATTGACAGACTTCATGACAAGAGTACAAAACTAGTTCGAGATTGTGCAACCATACATAACTGGCCTGACTTGCATTGCACCTACTGTCTTGCTGCCGTGAACAACAACGTCTAGAATTTTTGACAGTATTCACTGACTTGGAGCAGCGCTTCAGAGGCAAGTACTTACTTCATGCCCACCTTGCCGAAATAAGAAGCCGCACCCAGAGATCAGTGGAGCCACAGCAAGAATTGGAGCAGGACATTGTGCGACTCGCCCATTTGTCGCTCTCGAGAGGTGTCCAGTAGAGGCACGATATATCATAGTAGTCAGCTTCTTCGTCGATGCAATAACCGATGTAAAGGTGTGACATGTATTGCGCCTGGCTACCCCAAGGACTCTGCAGGATGCCCTCACCAGAGCACTACAGATCTAATCTGCCAGAGGGCCATCAACTCGTCATGCTGTGCAGGCGGTTGCATGTTGGGCGACGAGAGAGTTAACCGCCTAGAGAAATTCCTGAAGATAATGTAAACCACAATGAATGTAATAAAAAATTGAATTTCTTCGATTTCATGTCTCCCTCTACTTCAGAGGCAACCAAAGTGTTGGACGTTTGAGCATCATGGACACCTGAGAGCCCAGTGCACGCAGTTGCAGCAAAATAACACTAACCAAGAGCAATATGAGACTACCCAATCCACTCGCTCTCGACCAGAAGGGCGACAGATTGGACGTGTGGATGACATGGACACCTGAGATCCCAGTGCCCACAATGGCAACCTTATAACTGTAGTAATGAGTAAGGGCGAAATCTTATGGAGGGAAGAATGGTGAAGGTAGAGGAAAAGACCTCATTATTTTTTCAAGTACGCTGGGTGAAACAAGAGTTTGATGCAATTCTAGTGTAGGGCAGACTTGGTAATGTTTCTTGCCACATGGTTCTAGATACCGGAGCAACCATTACTGCGGTCTGACCGGACATCTTGAGGCCTTCCCGCCAGCAGTCACAGGGCCATAATTTCGGACGATGCTTTCTGACGATAGGTGACAGGCGAGACCACACCAGTGAAAGGGAAGAAGGTACAAGGGTGAACTCTGCACTTAACATGAAGTGTATACAGTCGACAATAAAGATGAATAATTACTGAACCTTGATGTGTTAAGCAGAGAGTGTTGCACAGACATTCAGTTGAGAGTACTATAGACCGGCAAATGAGAGCTGGTAGTGGTGCCACGAAACGAAATATCATCGCCAACCTGCTGCCGATTAGTATGTTACGAGACGACTGTGCTGCCGGCATCCAGTGATATTGTGAGCGCTGCACACTGTTATTGCAATTTTGTGCGGCGTGTAGCTCTAGTCAAACTTTTAGGAAGAGGAAGCCGCTCACCTTTTGAGGTGGGGGAGCAAGAACTTTGATTTCTCTGGGATCTGGAAATCTACATTTTCGAATAGTCAACTAGACTCTAGACGGACAGTACAATCCGGCCTGAGAAGGCGGCCAACATAGGCACGTACAAGCAAGTCTCCCAAATAACTACAACTGACAAGGGATTAATGAATTTAGAGGACCTAGATGGCCCTATGCCAGAACCATGCAAGGAACTACAGAATAGAACTGGAGCAAACCTGAACAGGAGACAAGAAATAATACTGCTGGAATCTAGCTCTGGCTCCCGAGCGATATGATGTTCGGATGACCGGCAGAGGAAAACCAGATTGCATCCTCAGTATATTCCAGAGAATTATGTCACAAATTGGTTCACACTCACAACCTAGCCCAGCGACACCTTAGTATTAACACCGACAAGATGAAGACTCGCTACAATATGAATACACCAAATGAAACATTCCAAGACTGACAACTGTTGTGGTTGTACAACCCTAAGAGATAGAAGACATATTGCACCAAGCTACAGAAGAATTGGGAAGGCCCTTATGAAATATTAAAGAAGATGGGTGATGTGTTGTTTCGGATTGTTCGTTAAGGCTCTCGGGTTAGAGGATCTAAATTCGTCCACATAGATGTACTTAAGGAGGGGACAACGTTGTGTGGCTGGAGGCATGTTGCATTATACTAGGTGGACAGTCCGATGAGTCGACCACAGTGATGTTAGGGTATTCCTAGGGGTGCTGCAATACGCCCGAGAAACGTCATTGGGATTCCCTGATGAAGCCTCTGCCTACATGACTCTCTGCAAATAAGAATGAGGTAATGTCTACGTTAGGCCTCTCGTCACCATGTTGCGCCACCGATTGACGTCACTAAATGAGCCATATAAAAGCCTCCGAACTGCAAAATTACGGAGTTCTCTGGAAGTTTTAAATGTGACTCGAGTGTGGTGTGTGTCGACGAGGAGCTACTTTTGAGGCAGCGTCGAGGCTGGGTGACACCAAACGGGCTGTGGAAAGGAAGAACAACACTTGGGGTGTTGTATCAACTGCAGCAATGAAGAAGGGGTCAACATGCTACAGAGAGGCGGTGAACTGTTGAGAACATCATTAGAGGTGTTGTGTCAGAGAGAGCAGTAGCTGGCCTCGTTAGGAGACATTCTACCTAGTGGTTTTAGAGAAGGTATACTTCGGTACCAGCAGAGGGGAGATTTCGTTATTGGTCCATCTAGAAGAACGTTGTAAGCTTGTGGAGAGAGACTGGTGGCTTTTTGACGTCCGAGTCTACTGTGAGGCTGCAGACACATGCCTTCTGAGCATTATTGGGCGAAACATGATGACTGCTGCTACGGGTCGACGAACAAATAGGAGGTGCGCGACGGGAGTCGAACCGAAGAACTCTAGAGGGAAGACAGTGGTGCACTCGGGGTGCTGCGCAACACATGGTGAGCCATCACAACTTCAGACTTTTTAGGTTGGACATTGTGACTATTTGAAAGACAGGTAATTGGATATATGACTGAACATTTATTGTGATTCGTAGTCTTTTATTAATTAATGGTAAACATTTTTGTTTTTAATGTCAAAGTTAATTAACGTTTCTGTGGCGTAGTAGTAATTGTGTGCGTAATGTGTGTACTGGGAAAGCCATAGTTGATTGCTGTTTTGTTAATTTTCAAACCTTTGTGAGCTTGTAAATCAAGAACAAAATAAAACTTATTAAATTTTTAATTATACGACCTCTAAGAGCTCAGAGAATTGCCCACATGTAATTTTGCAAACTTACGGCCTAAATAGGTTATAATCATGTTGCATCATACGTCTGCCAATCTGTTACTTCAGGCACAGACTAGGATATTTTACGGATTGTACTGTACAAATGATATTATGTAGTTGACGTAGCAATACGTTTTATGCGTAATAATCTTGCTAGAGATTTCCAAAAAATGATATGTCTTTAATACTTTAATTAAAAATCGCAATACGTAATGTATTTATCGTGTTTAATAAGCATGTGTGAGCTTTGAATGTAACATTTTTATATACAATCAGCAAGTTACTGAACACAGGTTTTTCTTGTTTGAATCGAAGTATATATTTAGTATAGAGAATATACGGAATGTTATTTGCCCCTGCATACCACACTTTCAGCAGCACTCACATTTGCGTTTTATCACACTAAGATATAATAAAAATAAGCTACATTATTATACAGCGCAAGGGTCGCGGTGGTCGAGGGGTCAGACCTCTCGCCTCCAACCTAGGCGATCCGAGCTCGATCCCCGGCGGGTTTGGTCCAGGATTTTTCGTATGTAGGAAACGTGGCGGACGTTGCTGTTAGCCGGTGGGTTTCCTCGGAGAACTCCCTTTCTTATTCCGTCACTGCTCCACACTCATCTCACCTCACCTAAGCCGTTTTTTCGGGTTGACGGTCGACAGGTATGTCTCGCTAGTCGAGCAGCCGGACCAACCTTCACCCCGGCCTTCTCTCTTACACGCTGTGACACTGCCCGAAGGCGGGAAAACTTAGTGGCTTTTCATTTTTCTCTACAAATAAGTTTTCTGATGCATTGTTACGGGACACCTACAATATATTCGAAAAAAAATTTCCTGACAAATCTAAAATATTAAGAGTTCTTTTAGTTATATATTACACTGTGATTTAATAATGTGGATTGTTTATATCACCTTGTAGTAAGATACGTCAGTGAGAGTAAGTCTAAACGAAGCAGTACATATGCCTCCAAGCCCACACACACGTGTATCATCAATCGAGTTGCGCAACGAGGGTTTTTAATTAATTACAATTTTGCGAATATGTACTAAGTATGGTATGTACAAATTTCATACAAAAACTACCTACGTCATTAGTAACGGTGAACTGTAGAATTTTTATTGTTATCGAAAAACTACTGAAAGCGAACTGCATTTCATCGAACGTAAAAGTAATATTCAAAGTCGAAGTTGTGTATTAAAACGTGTGTTTCCGTAAGCAAGTTGCGGTGAGGAGGTTTTACTGTCATTTAACAAAGAGGTCTTAAAAGCCAATGACAATTAAGTTAGGTAAAAGGACAATACAACATTCCTACGAACTGCAGGTATGCTTATTAAACACGGAAACATAAGCAGCACATTTGCAGTTTTAGTATCTGGTTAGTTTTATGAAATGTTATACAATAGATATATATAAACAGCTGTGGCAATGTTGATGAAGTATGTCTGCATTGTGCAAGTGTAAACACGAACACCTTCATATGTTTTAAATTTTCATGAGAATTTGAAACGATCTCAGTTTTCATGTATCTAAATTGGAAAATAAAATTTTCTACTATGTGCGTCAACTAAGACTACAAAAATATGTTTCCACCAAGACAATGAGTATTTTTAATAATCATTTCTGTCTTCCGCAGCTATTGTTTATGAAATACTGGTTCTGGGTTGTAGCGGCGTCACTGCCATTTCTCTTCCCGACGTTTCGGAAGACATTCCAACCTCCTCCACTTTTTGTAAAATAATGTTTTTGTAAAATTTAACGTTTTATAGTTAAGTTTGGAATATACCTCTATAAATGAGTTGTTGTAATAGTGTGTTGCAGCTCTATAGTCTTACGGCTAATTCGGAATGTGTTCACAGCATTATGAATAAAATTTGTGTTAACCAAAGTATTTCTCAATATTACTTGGCAAAGAATATTACTGTTCTTCAAAGTTCGACCGTTAAATTTTCAGAACTTTTAACTTCAGCGAATTGAAAATAGTTAGTTTTTACGTACAATTATTTTTTTACTTTTAATCGAGACTGTGCAACTGATACGTCCAGCAATAAGTAAACTAATACGTGTATCATTAAAATACAGGACTGTTTGTTGTAATAATTTACGAACTGCCGTCGAAACCAGTTTCATAAGGCCTATAATTATATCTTTCTTTTTATTTACGATGTTTTACTTATGGAACTTGCTTATAGTTATTGTTTTTAAAAATTAAGTAACATTTTGCCCTCTATTAATCGGTAATTAGATCAATTTAACCATAACACTTTATTTTGTCATAAACATATGAAATATTTCATTTTACGCTTCATTAAAAAAGCAAACCTAAACATCTTCAACTTTCTTTGGAACTTTGCCGGCGTTCAAACCAATAGAATCAGTTGTTAGACGTTCCCTCGACAAGTATGTTAAGACTATTGCAGTTGTACTTAATTACGCATTGTATGTAGGTGTTTATATATATTATTTGCCGCATTGTACATTTCTACTGTTTTCTTGATTTATTTACATCATATTTGTGAGATATTTTAGTACAGTATCTTTTTATTTTCAGTCGTAACTTAGGTACAATAGATTCATCGACAAACTCAGTTTTCCCTGGTGTGCGTAATGCCTAAGTTTTTTAAACAATATATTCAACGACATTTCCATCTGAAGTTTTTCCAGTTGTTTTTTACTATCGCAGAACTGCCACATTCACAACAACAGTTCAAATATATTTCTTGACATGATAGAAGATACAGTACCTATCCTAAAAAATGGATCGGTTGTCCATGCAGTAATCACTTACTGATGGTGCCTTCACAAGTCTCAAAATGATATTATTTCTATAACGTTTGTAATTTCTTTTTTATTGGTTGGTTCCTATGTCTTTTGCCTACTACTTGATAATATGTCAGTGTTACCGAGCTCCAGCACGTCTGCTCAACGAAAATGTCCAGCAAGTCATCCCATACTAATAATTATTTTTAGCACTTAAATTCATATAGGTCAGTTAGTTTTCCTGTCACTTCTGAACTGAACCCAGCTTCTACAATGAAAAAAATTGTCCACTTTCTTCAGGATCTTGCCAGAAACTAACGTATTCAACATTCGAAGCAACCTAGTTGCCTCATTATTGTTCATTACTTTTTTCGGAAATCTGAAGGAATGACTCCACAACATTGCGTGAAAGAGGAATTTCTTGTGCAATAATTTTACAGTGTTCCTCTGATGTTTTGCAACATTTTTAAGATAGTTCCGGCTGCTGTTTTGTATGAAATCTCGTACATGGCTGGTGAGTTCGTAGCGCCGTTCAAAATTTCACATTATTTTGAAATATGTCCAGGGATGTGATTGGTGTACAATTGCACTCTGGAGGAATTATTCGGCAATATTTTGGTATTATATTCCGAATCCTTGAAAAGGAAACACTATTCTCTTGACATATATTATTAATAATATAAATAATTACCACACTTTGCGATAGAATTTACTAACTTCGATTAAAATGAGGACACCTTCAATTTTTCTTTCAGCCATTTTGCGATCATCTTTAATATGTTTAAACTGAAAACTTCTCCGGAACAAAAAACAAGTGTAAACGTTTCACCAATCTCAAGACGTAATATTTGGCCTAAATGAAGACAATTTTTTGGTATTAAAAGCGACGGGGAGTGCTCAATGTAAAGTGAACAGACTGTATCACTAAATACTTAAGCAGTGTCCGTTAAATTGTTTATTGAAACCAATTGTACATTGTAAGCACTGACATATAGTTTTGGGACAACTTCTAAAATTCAGTGTTAACCACACAATATGCTAACGTATGCGCACTAACAAAATATGTTTGTGTCAACCACTGAATTGTTTTTTCTGTGTAAAATCCCAGGAAGAAAATTTGCATTTACATTTCAATTTGTGTTAGAGATATCGAGTTAGTTTTTCGTACTTTTGTCAGCAAGATTATTACGACTATGCATAACATATTTGTAATTTTATTTTTGTGACAATAGTGTGGAGGTGACGACATGTTTGCTTACGTAGTGGTTAGAAATTTGAATTCAAAACATGCTTATTTATTTATACAGATAGTTACAGAAGTTTTTTTCTAACAAGAGTGACTGTATTTCTCCCACACAACATAAGGAATATTCATTTACTTGTATAAATGTCCTCTATGTTCTGTGTAACATACCATACTTACTCGGTACTTTTGTTTTAGCTGGTAATTGTCTTCTCTTACAGAGGTGACATCAATGTAAAATATACTCTAGCACATCCTTACTTACAAGTCATCATAATTTGGTTTCCTCAAAGCGACATAGGATTGTACAGTCTTTCTACGGTAGTTTAGCTGTGCATGGGAAGTCTATTTTTGCAACTGCCAACTTGTATAGTGCGAAAAGTTACACAAATTCTTTCGGAAATATTTAATTAAAGTGTTCACAAAATATTTCTCGAGTTTAAGAGATCCTGCTACTAGTAATAAAATACCTATGAATAAACTCTCACGTTCGAGATGGTAAAATAAATAAATAAATTTATATGCTGCTAAATTTCATTTTCAATATACCTTCGCCGTCTTCGTTTCTCATTTGTTTCGCCAACTGGAATATTGCTGCTGATACAAATCTTTGTACGTCATGAGAACACACATTTGCAAATAATTACAAAAAATTTTTTATGATAACCACAGAATTCTTTGATTCCAACTCAACAACTGCTTTCACGGGGAAACTCGTGTCCATGCTTGCTAACTTAGGCCTACAAGTTTAGTTAACTTTCGCAGTGGAGAGGTCTCTGTGGTGTTATCCACGGTAGATTTCGCTCTACAGGAGCTTGTGCTCGTACAAGAAATTTCCACAGTATGAAAATACAAGAAGTTTACCTGTCGCAGTAGAGATGTATATGCGCGATAATCTGCGATAGTGTTCACTCTGGGGTAGAGTAGCGCAGTATTGTCTTGTTATAAGGCGGAATGCGGTCACTTATCGAATATTAAAAATTTTTACTTAAAAGTGCAAAACACGTACCTATTTATACTTGCAATTATATTCATATAAGTGTATTTAGTATGAAAAGCATCAATGTGATTCTCACTTGCAGACATTTCTAATAATGTTTCCTGCCATGGCGTTAAGTAGACTAATCACGTTAGTCGTAAATTCTATTTTATACACCTATCCAAACTATGATCTTCCAGAGAGTTTTTTTTTTCACCATGTACATATAAACTCTACAGTAAGTCGAGACATACATTTAGCCTGTACAATCAAGAAATTCTTTCGAAATGGCAAACAACTTTACATAAACTATTTATACAGCTGAGAAATTTAAATACATTTGTGGTATTTTCGAGTTTTAGGTAAGTTATATAGAATATGTTTTTAAAATAACATTATCAGTAATTAACAAAAATACACAATGCCTCTTAGCACTATTAATTTTAAAAAATACACCATGCCTCTTAGCACTACTAATTAAGTAATACACCATGCTTCTTAGTACTGAAACAGGAGAAGTAAATTAGTTAAAACATTTTCCCTACAATAAAAAGTGTTTTGTTGTGCTGTAAGGTATGTGCTACAATTATATATCTTTATGACCTTAGTATTTCGGGCGCGCCTTTTTAAAATAAACACAAAAATCATACCAAATGTATGTTTTAATTTCCAGCCAATCCCTTCGCAAACTCCACTCCATGAATGCTTAATTTTTTTTTATTTATAAAATGTGTACAAAATAACCAAAAGTTGTTATGTAGTTTCTGCACGAAGACCCTCACGAATCGCTGCAGTGACCCACACGGAGGAGGGGGACAGCCGGTCCGACTCAGGGAGGGAAGGAAGAAGGGGGAGACAGGAGTGGGGACGACCCTCCCTCCTCCGGAACCGGGGATGAAGCAATTCGGAGAAACACACAATCGGATAAGTGGCGGTCTCCCTTGAATGAAGCCTAGATTTCTTGCCTTATGTTACTTTGTTGAAAAATCTTCTTTTACGCATACATTCGGTGCCAGTAGTGCGCGCGGGAAGAGTTTTACCTTTTAAGTTACATATTTTTACCTTGATTTCGCCTATACTTTCTCACATTTCTTGCCCACTTATTTGCATTGTGCTTCCTTTTCTTTGGCTGTTGTGTTACATCGCTTTCAGTTGATGAATGATTCTAAGGCACAAGGTCACTACCAGAAACAGAAATATCACTCGTATCACTTTCCATTTTCATTACCTGCTGAGCGTTTCGCTTATGTACTATGTGGTCTTAAGAAAAACACCATATTAACTGCGTAGAGAAAAGAAAGATGTCCTGCATGGTAGTCGACACAAACTATTTATATCAAAATTTACACACTATACCGGAGATGACTTCTCGCCACCTATCTGAAGCATAGAGCAAAGATGAAGTAGACCGAATTCGAGCCTTCTGCACATGTACCCAACACTGAAGGCCTGACGCTAGACTGGGTAGCTGCTAAAGATCGCGATTGTGCGTGTTTGTTTACTTGATGTTTTCTCCAGAGACACTTTATGTAAATAAACTATTTTCAGTAGTTGGAACATACTTTATTTGTAATAAATGTTGCTATAAGAAAGTGTAATTATTCTTAAAAACTTATTGGCATATTTACAGCCCTCTACTGTAACTTAAAATCGAGACGTCTGGTTGTATTTCAAAGTTTTGTACACACAAATATAGTTCTCATCAACAAAAAATATATTAATCTACTAATCAAAGCATTAATATAAGACCACACCCAACTTAAGTGCATCAATTACTGTTCACAGCAATGCAAGGGATGGATTTGTAACTAGTAATTCCATTTGGTGGGATAACAAGGCAGCTCCACGACTTGCCTTGTTTCTTCACTAAACACTTACATCAGGTATCTCCTTAACACTTTTAACTTCACTGGCATTGTGTGGATACACCCTGATGTTACACCAAATCAAAGGGGATTTTTTTCTCTTGTTTGTGCTATAAATAAATAAAAAAAGTACCAAAAATGGATTTGCCTAGTTTTTCCATCAATGCCTTCAATTGGTTGATCGGGCTGTGTGGCATGGCCCCCACGATGACCAGACCTGAACTCATTAGACTTTTATTTGGGGAACATGAGAAGAATTTTGTGTGTACAAGTCCGTTCGAAATTGCATAGGGTTGCATTATCAGATTTTTAAGCTTGTCAAACAATTCGTGGTCAACAAGGCATTTTGGTCGTGTTCGCAGGTCCATGTTTATTTGTGTTTGCGCATGTTTAGATGCACGTGATGATAATTTTAAATATTTATTTGAATTTTTCGCAACATCACTTAGCAACAGTGTATCAAACATTAATTTTGATACGTATCACAGAATGGTGAAGGAATAAATAATAATGTAAATCTGAATGATGTCATGCCTTGCATTTGTTGAAAACCATTTCGAGCTTTCGCCTTGAGGGCGGGGCATGTAAGAAATTTGAGTTTTACACTACGAATTATGCATCTGTTATTGATTGCCACATTGATAAATGCTGATGGACTACCGGAACATTTCGAAACATAAGTCTCGCAACCCTTAACATTATACACGCAACATTGTGTATTGAACATCACATCAAGTTGTCCGTCCACGTCAGAGAAGTTTCACCAGCAACGCTGCAGATTGGCCGTTGAAGCACATTGCGCGCACTTGTCTGAAACATTAATCAGGTACTCTCGCAGCATGTTATCTGCACATGCCGTAAACGTTACATAGAAACGTAGCAAATTGGACCTCGCAGCAAGTTGAGGCACACACATTAAATATTAAAGTTATGACATTTATCACTAACTTAGTTCGTTTAATTTCTGACTAACAGGTACAAGTCATGAATAGTGGTAGCTGTTTTATATTCATATGCAGAAATCATTTAAATATATATATATATATATATATATATATATATATATATATAGGATAACCATTTTTAATATCCCTATTCATGTATTTTGAAAATCAAAATTTTTTATGAATACCTTCTCACATAGCAGAAATATTGTAACATTTAATTATGATTGGAATGGTAATTTTATACATAAGGTACCAGTAATTATGTAACATTCTTCGATCGCTGATTGTGTATCTAGATGCTCAATCAGATTATTAAGTGCTCTGTTTAAATTTTTTATTCGTTTTCTGACTTGCATAAAAGTATCTGTATAAGAAGCATACAACTCAAGTACCGTAAGCGGGGATGACATTAGACACGTAGGGTGACTTTGGGATATAACAAAAATACTTTTCATTTATATGATACACCGAATATACAAATTTACTTGTGATAAATACCATATACTAAATTATAACATGAAATTTTATCAATATTTACTCACAGTTGACAAACGTTGAACATAAATACTGTATGAGAGTGTCCCAAAATCATCTAAATTGTCCAAAGTTATCTTCCCGCAAACTGACAGTAGTTTCAATAGCACTTTTTCATTTTGTAACAAAATTATATTCACGTGCTCTCGAAGTTCTGGAAAAGAGCAGATAACATGCCTGCGATGGACTGGCAACATGAAGGTCACTTTACACCTGCGACGTGCAGGCTGCGTTGCCCATGTGATATCTGAATTATTCATAGAACGAGTTACCCACCAACTTTAAAAAAACTGGATCATTAAGTGTATTTAAGACTCATCTTTCCCTTTAGGATTGTGGGTTCTTAGCATCGTGAGAGTGGCGAACAAGGCAAACTCTCTTGTGCTGTTGTTGCACGAACATCAATGACAGTTTTTCGAGGGTTGACAGGTCCACAGATGGATAGTCGTAAGCGACAGGCCAGACTGGAGATAATCCGTGCATTTACTTCGAAGCCTTTGTAAGTTTTCATTTTAGCATAACTTGGCCAGCTCGAATATGTGCGTAACATAAAATACATGGGGGGGGGGAGGCATACATTTATTAGTGTGGTTGCGAATCGGCCAGCGGAGGACCATGCAATGCAAGGCGTGCCTTGCATCTCAGTCTCACCATCCTGGTTCAGGACTGTGCCACGAATCGAACCCGGGACCTGCCACCTAGACTTTGCGAAAGGGAATTCACTACACCAGGAGGCGGGCGTACAATTGTTAATTCGCATTAATTTATTTCTTGTCTACCACTGTGCAGTATAAATACTTATCGCAAATAGCATGTTGGGATGGACAGTCATTAAAACACGAGGCCGCGACGTTTTCAAAACAATACTGTAATAAACTGTAGCCTAATGTAATATAAAAATGATTAGAATTTGCAAAGAAGTGTTAAGTGAAATAAATGATATTAATGCAACTTCAAGTAATTTTTTTATTGTCAATGTGTTGTAAATAATTTTAATTTAAATTCAACGCAAAATAACTATTAATCTTTTATCACATCAAAACAAAATAACAGTGAAGGTTCGTGGTCAAAACACTAACAGAAAATATAAAATAAGTGCTAGTTAATTTCTTAAATTGCTTGCATTGTGGGATTTATGCCACCGAAGAGATTTTCATTGTTATTCAGCTGTGAAATTTTCCCCAAAACAAGAAACTATAATAACACTCAAAATGTATTAACACACGAAAATGTAATAACAAACAAAAAAGTAATAACACACAAGAATGTAATAACACTAAAAAACTTTCAGTAATTATATCAAAACAAAAGTTTTAGCAAATCATACAAGCAAAATATTAACACAACAATATTTTTTCTAAGAAAAGTCAAATTTTCTAATGTAACTTAACTTCTGACCCATTGACCGCACGTACTAAAGAGAATGTAGTACACATATTTGCTTGACTATATTTTCTCCGACCGGAAAGAGAGGGGGAGGGTAAGAGGCAGACAGCAGTAGCGGAGCGAGGGAGGGGGGCAGATAAGGCAAAAGGGGTAGGAAGGAGTGGGAGTCGATTAGCGAGACTCTCAGCTGAATAAATCGATAGAGTTGACATCGGTAAGTTCGTACGAAGGCACCCACAGGGTACACTTGCTAGTTTCGTATTTCATAACACACGAGGAAATGTCCACCGTGGTGACAGCCAAGGGTGTCATGAGCAATTTCGTATGAGTAACTGTATGTTCAGTTGAAAGAGCGAAGAGCATCTTCCTACTATAGAACAGGTTGTTGTGGGAACAATGCATACATGAACAACAACAAAAACTGGACAGTGTTAAATTAATCATAATTTTATTTGTCAAGAAATATAATTCATACTATTTCAATTATACTTAAAGAGGTGAAAAATGTTTTTTTCGCCAACCTGGGCATATATAGATATGCTCTTTGATTCAAATAGTTGCTTGATTACGACCCTAAAACTAATTTCAGTGTTTTCCGAAATTCAGAAATTAAGTACGTGCAAAGAGGTGAAAACTGCTTTGATATGCTTAATATGTCACTAACCTTGAGAAATATCGTTATGCTCTTTGCTTCAAAAGTCTGATTTTGTGAATACCTAAAAAATAATATAAGCTCAGCTATTAGAATGACATAATGGGGGCTGACAGGTATAATGTGCAAAGCCCAAAAATACGCGGGAAAAGCCGCGGCTGGACTGCTGGTACAGCATTTGCTCTCGTGATAACTAGAGTTCCTTCTTCAACGATCAGCAGTGTGCTCACTAGGGATTTCAGGCATCACGTTGCTCTCGGCCAGAAAGTATTGTTACTTCTTCCCCTGCCCCCTCCCAACCCCATGCTCGCAAAACACCCGCTGTGCCAAGCAACCTCTCAGTGAGGTCTGGTGGCCTTTGAGCTTAGTGTAAAAGTGTTCTTTCTCCATACACAATTTTGGTACCTCGCATTCTCCTAGTTTTTTTTTTAGATTTTAATTAGCATCTTAAATAGTAAGTTCATTATCAATACAGTTTTAGTCGAAGAAGAAAACGTAAAGAATGCAACATAGAACAGCCATTTTCCCCCCTGTAGTTTCATTTAAACCTCACACTGTCAAGTTCATTGGTGGTACGGATTTTCTCATTTTAAATGCAGTCGCACTTCGAATATTAAATTTTTAGCATTCTATCTGCCAGAAAACTTAAAAAGTGACCAACATTGGTTTAAATGGGTTTAATGCATGTTGCATACTTACTCCTACAGGTGTAAAGATGACTATTAAGAAAAAGTATCAAGGGTTCCTACTGACAGGCCAAAACCAAATAAAAAAAGAAAATAAATAAAACAATTATATAAATATGACAGGAGAGTAATACAGTATTATGTAACATATCTCACGATTTGTAAACACTCTTATTTGTTTATATAACAGACTTTGTTTAATCTTCTTTACTAACAACTTTTGTAATTTAGCACGTAAGTTTTTATGTATCTTACTGTTTGTTATAATCATTGTGTTTTTATAACTATATGTAGTCAACAATATGCACGAAAAATTGCAAAACGGCCGAGGTGCTCATTTTTGCTCGTGTTAAAATAAATAAATAAACGTGGACAGCTGGCAACAAGGGCAACAGACTTCTCCACTTTCCCATTCCACTGCAGGGCAGCGAGGAAAATTAGGTAACCTTCCACTATATGGAGTAGTGGTTTTTCCTTAGTTATATAATTTCTGTGAATGTCTGTATGTTTATTCCAAATTTAATAAGCTCCACTTATTATCGTCATTGGCAAGGAAAACGATCGCGGAATATTTTGTCTACTCCTTTTAACCTTTTGGTGTTTTTCTCGTGATGCAGACTATTTATCTATTAACAATAATCCTTCAGGTTTTCCTTTTTTTATTTATTGCGGTAATTAGGATTCGCCTGCCTTTCCTTTGCATTACTGTCTCTCGCTGTCATTCTTCTCCTTGAACCCATTTGGACTCTATTTTACTTCGTGTTTCTTCGTAAGGTTCATTGTATTGATCGCTCGTATTGAGTATGAGAAGTTCCAGTAACTGCTTCGAATCTAGTCCGAGATTTGTACTATGGTTTTAGCTAATTATGAAATTAATATTTTTTTGTTTATTAGCTTGTTAGTCGAAATTACATAGCTTTTTGCCCTGGAAAAATTATTTATTTCGGCAAAACCATTTTTAAAAACACTTGCAAGCAGATTTGTGATGTGTACCCTCGTTTTGGCTTGAAAAACTACTATGGGAAACAGTAGAAACTGGGAAGATTGGCCTTAAAGAAATATTAAAAATTATCTAATGCAGCTTTATGCCAATAATCCCTTGGTTGTTTTAGGCGACTATAACAAAGAAGTATTCACTTTCAGTCCAATGGCAATATGTACATACCTATGACACCTTTGTAGAGTGACAAATTCCCAATTTAGTACGTGTGAAATTAACTTAATCAGTTAAGGTAACTTCCGTCAAAATTTCAAGTCTCTGGCAGTAAAAATATTTGCAATTCATTTGGCATTGTACCGTTCTGCAAATGGTCCAGTTCACAAATTCCGTTTTCCACTAATTCTCTAAAACTGGTAGATTCTTGACGTTATTACACTTAAGATGCAACAGCTAGATGTTCAAAAGCAGGTGAGCTAAGTCCCTCCGTAAAAAGAGCATGGACTATGAAAAACCAGTGCTGTAGTGAATAACAGAATAAAATAAATGTTTATAAAACGCAATTTTTTGTCCGAACCAATTTTATCACTAACAGGAAGTCCTAAAGCTGCTTTAATGTTATTGTTGATTCACTCCAGTTGTATTGGGCAAGAATAATATGAACTAGTAGTTATGTGTTTCATGCACATTAAAAATACACATCTTTATAACTCGGTTGATTGATAATAGAGGGCTTTAACAGATATTAAAATTTTCAAGACATCCAATAACATTTAAAAACCTTTACGCTAAAATGTTACATTTTGCAGCAGCTTTTTTTCTATCAAAACTATTAGAAATACGACCTGAATAAATCAATTAATTAATAACACTAAACATGTCTTCTCAATTCTTGAGCGGACATCGGTCCAAATACACATATGCAAATGTTTTTCTATGGTTTTTTTTAAACAGGTTTCACATCATAATACCATATTATACCATTGGTTGTGTATATTGCTAACTTACATACTCTATATACGTATTTGAACATAGTTCTTCACTTCATTTTCTCATGTCCAATACGTCCCCTTACTTTTATATCATGAAAATATGTCATGATTTTTAGGAATATTTTATGAGGAACAAACACCCATTATTTCCATTGTTTTTACCAATAAAAATACAATCCCCAATTACTTGTTGATATTGACCTTTCTGCACTAAATATTTAATTCTTTGGCACTCTTCATCTGCCTGTTGACGTAGTAGTTAACTCCCAAACCATCCACAACAGTACAAAAAACATTACAATTTTCATTCATTTGTACTACACACTCACCGTCATTCATCTCAAATTCACCTGCATAATACGTCCTAGATAAATATTCTGCAATGCAATCCTCAAGATCCTAATAAATATGTAATTTATAAAAAAATTATCGCTCACCCATTATACAATTTCCCCTATTAGCTTGAGATGTGTGTATATCCATGTTAAGACCATGTTAATCAAATTTTGCTTGTTCAAGGTTCAAAGCAAATTGTTAATAACCTGTCATGCAAGCCAGAGCTTTGTTTTCTTTATTATTAATAATTGATCATTGTTTGCTAAAGTGCGGTTCACATACACAAGTTTAACATCATCTTGTGATTCTTGTTAAAACAGAGCAGACATGAATCCTCAACGTGTAATGTTTAAAGTTCAACAGATGTAAGATAAATTTCTTACAAATATCTGACTGCCTCAATACTGGTTAATGTGATTCAGCATATCTTATTACCGACTATTTTTTCTCTTTTTCACTATCCTAAACAGAGATTTCACTTTTCTTCCTTGACGTACTTAGTGGTAAACATAATTCTACATATTTGTCAATTACCCATTACGAGTGTACTAACACACATAAGAATCTCGTGATATGGTGCAAACTTTTTTCCTTAGAAAATTTTAATTGGAGATATTAATACTGGATAATTGAACAGTGACACACAGTAGACAATAATGTTATAGAACTTTACTTCTGAGCATTTTCATGTAACTTTCCTGCAATTTACTGTAAATAATAACCATGTAGATCTATCCAAAACCTACGTTATGTGGTGTAGCTGTTATACATTATTATAAAACATTCAAAGATATATTCTAAGTAGTTAAGTAAGTAGTATATTTTGGGCGGTTCTGGGACATGGGATCTGGGACATGGGATCTGTGATCGGATTGTCGGATTCGATAACGACGTCACTGCCGCCATTTTAGATGATGTCAAGGCCGCCATCTTGGATGACGTCACCGCTGCTATATTTGGTGATGTCACTTAAACAAATTTTAAATTTACCAAAATTCAAAAATTTAAAAAACAATTCAAAAATAAATAAATGTTATGCCTGCCGTCTTTTTTCCGGCGTCCACCTTGTCCGCGATGCATGTAGTCAATTGTTTTACTTAAACGTATGCAACCTACTTGAAGGGGTTTCCTCGGAGTCTTCCGAAAATTTTTCTAATACACATTCCTAACAACCCCCACTCATACCTCATAATGTAAAAATTTATTTGAATCAGGAATTTGTAAAAGGCACCAAGTCAACTTTTTAGAAAATTCAGATTATACGATATTTCGACTTTCCAATGCATTATCTTGGCAGTCAGTAACAAAATAAACCAAGTTCTATACAAGAAATATGTTAAACAGACTGGTAAATATATGTGGAATTTGCAAAGGGTACCAAGTCCTGGACTTAGTTCCTTTTGTTAATGACAAATTATATGAGCATTACAAGGGCATTGTGATGTTCTACTTTAAACAATGCTGTTACTACCAGTTTGTTTACAAATTTGATGTGAAAAAAGTTGTTGAAGTACATGAACAGCTTCATACCTTTAATCTTCAGCTCCCAGAACAGCTCACTCCTGTTGTAATGCTTACTGAAATAGAACTGTACCAATTAAAAAGTAAAAATATGAAGCCATTCGCGATATGTTGCAGTTCATGATGAAGCAGTCACATTCTACGACAATATACTACATTGGCCTGCCACAGACTAATAGACATGTCCATGAATATGCCAACAGTGCATTATTTTGTTTATGACTTACATTATTGTCTATGAAGAATCGGTTTCCATGTTGTTCGGTAGTTTTTTCGCTATCATATACCAAGGTTACAATAAGCTACACCAATGACATTATGCTTTCTCTGATAGTGTAATACATAGCATTGCTTTGCGGGTATAAAGTGCCAGGTGGTGGTGTGTTTCTGCAAAATATGTTTCTCTGTATCATATTACTGTTTTTTCACTAGAATATACCAACATTGCGTTACTGTCTACTCAAGATGTTATAATTTATATTCTATTATTAGAATTAATGTTACTTCATTTGAAAAGGCTAAAAGTCCACTATTTTTATTAATTTATTAAAAATACAAAACAAAGCCTATTTACATAAATTATGATTCGAAATTTTTCCACACACTCTATACTTTAAGTTATCCATTATTGCTAACATGTTTCATTCCTAGGTCCACAATAATTGGTTTTTTGTTGTTTCCCAACAATCTGCTCGCTTGGACTTGGAACCTTTTGCAAATTCCTGATTCAGTTCTAGTAAAAATAAGTCAAGTAATTTACTATACCACAGCTAAACAGGCTCTGTCTTCCCTTCCCCAGCTAATAACCTAAACCCGACTCATATCTTAGCAATCCCCGAACTATTACCATTAAATCCAATGAAATAAACTATAGAGGTTTTCTCCGAGTTTTCCGAAATTTATTTCTAATTTACATTCCAAACACACCCCTCTCACACCTCATAACAAAAAACATCTCTATTACAAAATGTATTTAAGTTAATATATATCACACCTATATGAGCTCCCACACACTCTCTCATGCTAATAACTTAAACCCGACTCCTATCCTAGCTATTCCCGAACCAGTTTCTATTAATTCAATCAAATAAACTATAGGGGTTTTCTCAGAGTCTTCCGAAATTTTTTCGATTTTTCATTCCTATCAGTGCCTACCCATACTTCAATGTATAAAAACATCTTTCTTGTAAAATAAATTAAGTAATTAACCATACCACACATGAACGAGGTCCCTCACCATTCCCCAGCTAATAACTTAAACCCGACCCCTATCATAATTATTCCCGAAATAGTTTCAGTAAATTAAATCAAATAAAGTATAGTGGTTTACTCCGAGTCTTTAGAAAATTTTTCGATTTATCATTCCTATCAACTCCCACTCATACTTCATAATAAAACTACATCTTTCTAGTAAAATAATTTAAGTAATTAAACATAACACACCTGAACGTGGTCCCCCTAACGTTCCCCAGCATAATAACTAAAACCTGACCCCTATCTTAGCTATTCCAGAACAAGTTTCAAAAAATACAATCAAATAAACTATAGAGGTTTTCTCAGAGAATTCCGATTTTTTCGATTTATCATTCCTATCAACCCCTACCCATACTTCATTATGTAAAAACATATTTCTAGTTAAATAATTTAAGTAATTAACTATACCGCACCTAAACAAGGTTCCCAAACCCTTCCCCAAGCTAGTAACTTAAATCCGACTCCTATCCTAGCTATTCCCGAATAAGATTCATTAAATCCAATAAACTAAAATATAGGGGTTTTCTCAGAGACATCCCAAAATATTTCAATTGTACACTCCAATCACACCCCAATCATACTTTATAATAAAAAACATTTATGTTTAGAGAAAATAAATTAATTATATACCTATATCACAACTTGTGGGCTGCCCATGCTCCCCAAAGCTAATAACTTAATCCCAACTCCTGTACTATCCGTCCCTGAACAGATTCCATAAAATCCAATCAAATAAAATATAGTAGTTTTCTCAGAGCCTTCCGAAATTTTCTCGATTTTACATTCCGAAAACACCCCACTCATATTTCGTAATGAAAAATATTTTTTTAGAGAAAATTAAACTACGCAAATAAATACACCACACCTGGACGTGCTCGTTACCCTTCCCCGTGATAATATCTTAAACCCAACTCCTATCCCAACTGTCCTAGAACGATTTATAATAAATACAATCAAACTTACTATAGTTGTCTCCTTCGAGCCTTCCCAAAACATTTCGATTTCACATTCCTCCCTAACCTCCCTTAAACCTCATACAGGAAATATATTTTTTCGATAAAATTAAAAAATAACCAACACTTTATATCTAGGTAAGGCTTCCTTAGCACCCTCCCCCAATATTTAACACTATGTCACTAGCAGATACCTATCACCTCCCTCAACTTCTCAAGCCTTTAGTACTTTCCCTTCTTTCCAAGTCAGCACATGCATGCTTATCACATTTTCATCACGTGACACTCCTCGCCTCCATACCATGATGTCATCCTGTACCACCTCCCCCTCCTCAGAGTCAGCATATACATGTGTTGCAGTATGGTGCAATACCTACCTTTGTACTTCCCCCTCGCTCCACGTCACATAAGTCACCACATTCCTGAGACATTACAACATATTGGTGTCCAACATGACACAACTCTGTAGGCGACATTCAACATCTTTCTAGATAGCAAATTCAACCCCCCACCCCAATTCCACTCATTGCTGATTCAGCACACAACATGTTTCACAGTATGGTGCAGTACTAACCTTTGGACTCTCTCCTCCCTCTACCACCGAGACAGCACATTCCTAAGGTATGACGCCAGAATGGTGTCGCAATATAGCATCACTCCTACCCCCTCCATCATTCGTTCCCTAATCGCTTTGCATATATCAGCAGGTAACAAACTCTGCATGATCAGTCTTCAGCAAACCACTAGCACTAGAGTCACATTGTTCCGACCGACAATAATTTGATTAACAAGCATATTCTCAACACGAAATCCAATTCTATGCTAGAGCACGGCCTGCATATCTGCATCTTGACGAGGATACCTGCAACTGCCTGTCTTGTGTAGAGAGTTACAGGGATTGTGCTTCTGATCCACACTACATCGCGAGAGTTGGTACAAGACGTCTCAGCCCACAAACTTCAAGCATCTACAATAACCTGCCAGAAAGATTTGTGAGGGGGTGGGGGTTTATCAATGTTTCGTTTATTAGTCTCAATGAATTTTCTAGCAGTGTTGCAACATTCAGAGATTGAAATCACAAGACACTTTCATCATTAAACAAGTGTCGATATCGGACAGTGATGTTGACCTGTCAACCAATGTCTTCATATTCGAACCATAATTTGATTAACAAGCATATTCTTAACACGAAATTCAATTCTTTTATGGTCAACTCACCAGTGAAGAGTCACCCTGTGATAAAGTCACCGGTCAGCAGTCACCAGTAAGGAGTCACCTGCCAGGAGTCACCTATGTTAAACCTTACAGCAAATAATTATTTTAAAAAAATCCAAACAGATGGATGTGAGATACATAATAGATATTTTATTTAGTTTTTTACATTTTGTGTTGGCATAATAGAGTATGAACAGAAAATTTCTCTTACTGTACATGTAAAGGATTCAGGTTATGAAACTGCAATCGAATCTCGTTATACTTAGCTAGTAGTACCTTGTGAGCTAGTTTATTGGTGTACTTATAGCCTCAGAATGGTGCGTTCATTTAACAAAGTACTTATGTATTCACCTCTGTGGTAAAGTATTTACAACCATGTGTAATGTCTTGCAACATGAAAAAAACGCATGCAGGATGAAAGTATAGAGTTTGTAGCCTCCTGTGTGAAGTCTGTCTTCATCGTTTTACTCGGAGTGATATTTTGAAGAGAGATTCTAGGAATTGTGGCACTGGAATTCTACAACATAATCTAAAACTAGAACCTCACCCACGACCTAAGTAGCAATCACAACTATTTTCTATGTCCGCTCCGCACACAACTATGCCTGCACCTCACTGCTCCACACACAAAAACGCCTGCTCCGCACACAAAAACGCCTGCTGTGCACACAATTACGCCCGCTCCGCACACAAATACACCTGCTACGCACACAAGTACGCCTGCTCCGCACACAAATACGCCCGCTCCGCAATCACCTCAGGAACCTCATATGTCATCAAAGGTTCTGCAAGTTGGTGGTATCACTATACATATCGACCAGCAAGAGTTGAGTTAACCCATCCATATTTCTGCTAAGGATGAGGTTGCCTCTCGCTTTCTAATATTGTGGGGGAATTCAGTTTGGTCCTTTCTACTTGTAAGTTCTTCACATGTTGTGTCAGTTTTAAAATATAAATCTAGGTTTGGATACCCTGAGGGTTTGTTTAATGCATGAATGAGGAAAAATTATACACTTTACTAAAGAGTGGGATTTATGGTATTGTAAAAATCTAAGTTAATTTTATTAATGTGTCTTATGGAGATTGTAAATGAGATGAGATATCACGACTGGCTACTTAGAGTAAAAACTTAAATTATATGATTTGATTTCCAACACATATGGATTTTTGCAACCAAGATAAGTAAAAGATCTATATGGTACAGTAAAGGTAGGGGACACTCTCATATTGAGGTCTAAGACTTAGGTCCCACATGTTGATGTCTAGAAGTGTGGTCTAAAGGAGTGAGGTACTACGTGGGTGCCACCCTTAAAGCACTACCTAGGACAATGAGTAGTTTTGCCAATACAAATGAAATAGTACAGGGTAAGTGTGAGTGTGTAAGTGTGTGTGTGTTCGTAGTTGCGGGCAGGGGGGTTATGTGCAGGGTGTGTGTAAGATGATAATTTAGTGTGTCTGTATGTGGAGTATAAGTTTGTGGGTGGTGGTGTGTGTGTCAATGTGTATGTCTGACATGAGTAGGGTGTGAAGGGTGGGTGGGTATTTGGAGTGTGTGTGGGGTGGGGGTGGGTGTGTGCGAGTGGCATGTGTAGGGTGGGTGGGTATATGCATAAGTGTGTGTGGAGTGCATGGTGTGTGTTAGCATGTATGTGTGGCATGAGTAGGGCGTGTAGGGCGTGTGGGTATGTGGGGTAAGTGTGTTCGTGTTTGCATGGTATGATGTAGGGTCTATGGGTGTGGGTATATGGTATGTAATAAGTGGGTGGGGTGTGGGTGTGTGTGTGCGAGTGGTATGTGTAGGGTGTGTGGGTATGTGCAGTAAGTGTGTGTGGAGTATGTGGTGTCGGTTAGTGTGTATGTGTGGCTATAAGTAGGGTGTGTGGGAATGTATAATAAGTGTGTGTGTTTGCATGGTATGGCATAGGGTCTAGGGTGTGTGTATATGAATGTAGTATGTGTGTGGATATATGAATGCAGTATGTGTGTGGGTAGGTTGGGTTTGCAGGTGTGCATGCATGCAGTTCTCTATATGTGATCCAGTCTATAGAAGTTGAGTATGGGATTTTTTATATCTTGAAGTCAATTAGCCTTTTCATTAAACTTTACATATGTTAATACTTAGGCCTATATATGCTTTCATATTACTCGGAGATTTTAGTCAAAATGCTTACTGCTTGTTTAGGCTACACGAAATGGAGCGAGATAAAAGTTTCCACTTGAAATGATGCAACAGTCACTATACTACAGACTATAACACATACATACATAAATTAACATTTATTTACAATGGTATAGTGGCCATGACCGATTTCCCGTGTGTGCAGAGTTACGTGATGGTTGGTGAAGGATGAAGGTTTTCTGAGGCTACCTGCTTCGCAAATATATACTTGAGTATAATCATGAGGGCTTTGTTGCCTTTCTGTATTAGGCTCCATGGGCGTATGTTAGGCTTGGTTAGCTCATTAGGTTAGCTGACTTTATTATGTGCAAGGTATTTGCAAATCTTTTGAATCTAGATATGTGTTGTTTATTTTATGTATGATACATAATTGCGATTGGAAGATATGTTTAGGTACATAAAAAGGATCATTTGAGCACTTGAATAATATATTTTATTTGGTCACTATAAACTAATTTGTGTTGTGGAGGAGTTTTTTAAATATATGTAACATGCGAAAATTTATTTCGATAGTTGTAAGGAGGAAGAGTACGAGAGGGTAAATTTCGTATGTGCACGTCATGTATATGTATGTGATTGTTTTGAATTCAACACATGCTTATAACATACTGTATGCAAGTTGTGATGCATAACATTTTGTTCTGGGGCAGGGATTTGTGCAAGGGTATATTATAGTAGAAGCCAAATACCCTAGACCACAGTGTTATAATTGTAGTGATGACCTTTGTACCCTCTTCTAAATAGAATATGACATGTTATATATATATATATTTTTTTTTTTGTTTGTCTTTCTACAGCTTTATGTGTATCCACCGAAAATTTTAATACTAATTTTAAAAAAATATCTTTCAATATTTTTATTTACAAAAATACTACAAAAACATTTTATACATTTATTTATAACAAAAAATATTCCCTTTCAAGACTTTAAAGTCTCATTTTTACATATACTGTGGGTTAGCATCATTCCAATGTTACACATACCATGGGTTGTTATAAAACCAGAGTCTCATGATTTAAGAGTTACACTGGGGACAGGAACAAGGTTTTCTCACAGTTATTAAGTATGTTAGGGTACATTTTTATAAGTTTTCTGAACTTATAACAGCCAAACTGTTTGTGTGCATCGATAATTCTAACCCTGTTCGAGCACACGCCATTTAACACAAATTTTTTATCGTTTCCGATGACGAACATTAGGACATCTTCATTTATGATACTACCCACCACGTCTAATATCTTACAGTAAGGGATATAACCAGAATACCACCTGAGTCCATGTTTTTGGTATATCTGTAAACTGTATGGTTGTTGTGTGATGCAGCTTAGATGATCCCATGGGCAGGGAGGTTCGAATATGAATACATTGGTTGACAGGTCATCGTCACTGTCCGATATCAACACTTGTTTAATGGCGAAAGTGTCTTGTGATTTCAATCTCTGAATGTTGCAATACATATCACTGCTAGTTAATTTATTGAGACTAATAAACTAAACGTTGATGAACCCCCCTCACACCTCTTTCTGGCAGGTTATTGTAGATGCTTGAAGTTTGTGGGCTCTGATGTCTTGTACCAACTCTCGCGATGTAGTGTGACTGGATCAGAAGCACAATCCCTGTAGCTCTCTACACAAGACAGGCAGTAGCAGCTATCCTCGTCTAGATGCAGATATGCAGGCAGTGTTCTAGCATAGAATTGGATTTCATGTTAAGAATATGCTTGTTAATAAAATTATGGTCGGTCGGAAAAATGTGACTCTAGTGCTAGTGGTTTGTTGAAGACCGATCATACAGAGTTTGTTACCTGCTGATATATGCAAAGAGATTAGGGAACGAATGATGGAGGGGGTAGGAGTGATGCTATATTGCGACACCATTCTGGCGTCATGCCTTAGGAATGTGCTGTCTCGGTGGTAGAGGGAGGAGAGAGTCCACAGGTAAGTATTGCACCACACAGTAAAACATGTGGTGTGCTGAATCAGTAATGAGTGGAATTGAGGGGGGGGGGTTGAATTTGCTATCTAGAAATTTGTTGAATGTCGCCTACAGAGTTGTGTCATGTTGGACACCAATATGTTGTAATGTCTCAGGAATGTGGTGACTTATGTGACGTGGAGCGAGGGGGAAGTACAAAGGTAGGTATTGCACCATACTGCAACACATGTGTATGCTGACTCTGGAGGAGGGGGAAGTGGTATAGGATGACATTATGGTATGGAGGCGAGGAGTGTTACGTGATGAGCATGTGATTAGCATGCATGTGCTGACTTGGGAAGAAGGGAAAATACTAAGGCCTGAGAAGATGTGGGAGGTGATAAGCATCTGCTAGTGACATAGTGTAAAGTGTTGGGGGAGGGTGCTAAGGATGCATTACCTAGATATAAAGTGTTGGTTATTTTTTTAATTTAATCGAAAAAATGTATTTTCTGTATGAGGTATGAGTGGGGTTAGGAAGGAATGCGAAATCGAAATGATTTGGGAAGGCTCGAAGGAGACCACTATAGTTAGTTTGATTGAATTTATTATAATTCGTTCAAGGATAGATGGAATAGGAGTTGGGTTTAAGATATTAGCATGGGGAAGGGTAATGAGCCTGTCCAGGTGTGGTGTATTTATTTGTGTAGTTTAATTTTCTCTAAAAAAAGTATTTTTCATTACGAAATATGAGTGGGGTGATTTTGGAATGCAAAATCGAGAAAATTTCGGAAGACTCTGAGTTAACTTCTATATTTGATTTGATTGGATTTTATAGAATCTATTCAGAGATGGATAGAACAGGAGTTGGGATTAAGTTATTAGCTTTGGGAGGGTGAGGGAGCCCGCAGGTGTGATATAAATATATAATTAATTTATTTTCTCTAAAAATATATTTTTATTATAATGTATGAGAAGAGTGTGATTGGAATGCAGAATTGAAATTTTTTGGGAAGTCTCGGAGAAAAGCCCTATATTTTAGTTTATTGGATTTATTGAAACTTATTCGGTAATAGCTAGGATAGGTGTCGGATTTAAGTTAGCTGCTTGGGGAAGGGTTTGGGAACCTTGTTTAGGTGCGGTATAGTTAATTACTTAAATAATTTTACTAGAAATATGTGTTTACATAATGAAGTATGGGTAAGGGTTGATAGATATGATAAATCAAAAAAAAATTCGGAATACTCTGAGAAAACCTCTATAGTTTATTTGATTGAATTTATTGAAACTTGTTCTGGAATAGCTAACATAATGGTTGCGTTTAAGTTATAATGCTGGGGAATGTTAGGGGGGCCACGTTCAGGTGTGTTATGGTTAATTACTTAAATTATTTTACTAGAAATATGTTGTTTCAATATGAAGTATGATTCGGAGTTGATAGGAATGATAAATCTAAGAATTTTCGGAAGATTCGGAGAGTGCCCTGTAGTTTATTTGATTTAATTTATTGAATCTTGTTCGGGAATAACTAAGATAGGTGTTGGGTTTAAGTTATTAGCTGGGGAATGGTAGGGGACCTCGTTCGGGTGTGGTATGGTTAATTACTTTAATTATTATAATAGAAATATGTTTTTACACAATGAAGTGTGGGTAAGTTCTGATAGGAATGATAAATCAAAAAAAAATTCGGAAGACCCTGAGAAAACGCCTATAGTTTATTTGAATGAAATAATTGAAACTGATTCGTGAATAGCTAAGATAGGAGTCGGGTTTAAGTTATTAGCATGAGATAGGGTGTGGGAGTCCATACAAATGTGATATATTAACATAAATACATTTTGTTAAAGAGATGGTTTTGTTATGAGGTGTGAGAGGGGTGTGTTCGGAATGTAAGTTAGAAAATTTGTTCGGAAAACTCGGAGGAAACTCCTTCAAGAAGGTTGCCAACATTTAAGTAAAACTATTGAAACATGTATCGCGGACAAGATGGACACCGGAAACAAGATGACAGGCGTAAATATATTTATTTTTAAATTTTTAAATTTTTTTTAAATTTTAGCCTTTTGGAAAAATTTGGAAAATTTTGAAAATTTTTAAAGTGACGTCATTAAATATGGCAGCGGTGACATCATCCAAGATGGCGGCGGTGGCATCATCCAAGATGGAGGCGGTGTCATCATCATCGAATCCGACAATCCGATCCTAGATCCCATGTCCCAGAACCGCCCAAAATATACTACTAAGTACATATTAGAAACAAAATTTTATAATACCTTGTGTAAAATCCAGGATAGACATTTTCCACGTAAATATTATTTGAAAGTTGCTCTTTCACATTTAGCAGTGCCCAATGGTTTTAGGAATACATTATACTGTTATCCGCTAATACATAATGATGAAGAGCTGCATTTCCATCACGTACTACAATTACCTTCGCTTTGCACCAATACTGATTTTTTTTTACAATTTTCCTTAGTTGATGTGGTTTCTATGTCTACTTTATGATTTAAAATACGATACTCTTTCTTGACTCTGTATTGATATAATTTTTTTTAAGTACCAAGAAGGCTGGATAAGCATATGGAGACTTAGAATGCTTTAATATCTGCTGTTGGCACAAATCTGTTGCACTTTCTCTAAAATATTTAAATTTGGGAGGAGATATCTGACAATGTACTCATATTGCTGGTTCATTATCTACCACTTGTTGCATAAGAGTACACTTTCCTTCTTTTTTGTGAAAACATCCTGATGATATGAAAAAATTTCCTTTAATTTCGGCTGTTGAGAGTATTTTACCTATCCTCCGTTTCCTACCTCTTTTGCCCAGCAGGGATATTTCTGTTTCCCATAGAACATTGATACTCACAACCTCCCTCAGAGTCAAAATGTAACTGTTTCATACAGTTAATGGATGATTTTGTTTCTGCCAGGAAATTCACACCTAAAATGATTTTATACAGTAACCCCAGTGTTCAAAAAATTTCGTATTCCTAGTATATTTTCGAATTGTAAAAATTTTTTCACATTCAGTCTTACATTACCAGACTCATCATATGCCACTTGCAAATCAAAGCTTCTTTGTCAGTAGACCCATTTAATCTATACTTAAAATAACGGCGATCTTGCATTAATAGACTAAAAATTCTTGACATACGAAAGAAATTTTCTCTCGGCGTCCACTGTTGCTAAACTTTGAAGTTCAAAAATGCTCATTTTTACTAGTAAGCTGATTCTGTACTTCAAACTGCAGCCCAGTCCTAATCTCTTGACTTATCGGTATCTTACTTCTAAATTTGTCTTGCACTAGAAGAACATATTCTTTGTATGTGACGGAATTTTCTTTAGGAAAACAGAACCTAACTCCTGTTATTTCAAAACCTGTTATATAGGATGGGTCTGAATATCACCGACAAACACTGGCAGGTGATTCCTTAGGAAAAAATGAGACGAAATTATAAGAACCACATTTCCCGAAATTGATAATTAAGAGAGCTCTCCAACCTAAAATGTCTGAATTTGAAAATGTTTAAATAACATAATTACGAAACTAATTCCAACTAAGCGTCAATCATGCGAGTAGTGATTTGCATAATGAATATCATTCACGTCGGGAAATGTGGTTGGAAAGATCAACACCCTTCATTGTGGAAGTGAAGGTTGCCACCATGCATTTGTATTAAACGTATTAACAAACACTTGTAAGAGATTTATATTATATAATTAGCAATCAGCATGTTAAAACTAATAAAAAAAGTCATCTTGTCCGAACACTCTCAGGTGAACAGTTTGCGAGAAATCCGCGGTGACATTGTACCAAACTGAAAGTGCGTGGCCTGGCAAGTAGGCAATCCACTTCACACGGGACGTGTAACTATGATGAAAGAATGGCATTGCATTACTATTATTTACCAATATACACGACATTTTGCACATTAAAATTACAGTGGGCACTATCTGTGTTACAAAATGAAGAAGAGGGGATAGTTTCTTAAATGTCTCATCTCGTATCACATACACATTTTATGTAACTAATTAAGTGTAAAACATCAGTATTGGTCTGATAACCACAAAAAAAATATCCACTTGTATACTCCTTGTTAAAAATTTAATCAATTCACACGTGCAACGTATGGTATACGAGGTTTTGTAAGGTAATGGGCCACCTGAAATTATAAGCCAAAAAATGTGTGTTTATTGTAAAAATTGCAGAAAGTATTTGACACGGAACAGTGACATGTATGACTATGTGTAATTGGACGATTATGTACACCTTCTGTGATTCCCGTCGCTGCCATCACAAGTTAACATAGTAGAACAAATAAGGATTTTAACCCTGACGTTGCATGAACCTTCGTGATGCTGAAGTATAATTGGTTATGGATTATTGGTCAGCACGCTTACTATGCATAAGTAATTTGTCGTGTGTCACCCCTTTAAACGTTGCCGTTTGCGAGTTATGAGAATAATGGTTGCAATTTATGCACCTAACAATGACACAATAAACATCACGCTCAATATATTCAGATGTGGAATCACATAACAAACGTGGCAGATCCACAAATGCATCGAACATGCATGGTGTGATGTTAATGTATGCTGTATTCTTTACATCAGAACAACTTCGTAGAGTGTTATGGCGAAAAATGTTCTACCCCATTTGCTTTCACTGTTTTATGGGCACATCGCCAGCTCTGCGTCATGGATATTGGCAGCATATTTTTGCTCAGACACGTTTCCAATTTGACTGCACCAATCTAAAGACGGGTACTATGCCATCACACGCCAGTGATTCGACAGTAGAACTCCACGACAAGTAAGAGTTAAAACATCCAATCACTGAAGTAGATAGGTTATGGCGGTTTTGGTGCATGGAGCCGGTGTGGGGAGCCCCACTGCCATATTGTGACGTCGCCGCCCCGGTTGCCATGTTGGATGACCTTGACCTCGACCTTGAGTGTCAAATTACAAAATTTTCCAAAATTTCGCAAATTTCCAAAAATATTCTAAAATTTTGAAAAATTTCAAAAAAATTTCAAATTTTAAAAATATTCAAAAATTCCGAAAAATCCCGAAAAAACATACCCTCATCTTGTTTCTGGATGCTAACTTGCTTTCAGCCGCTATCTTGGGATTTCTTCCGAATCGTCCAAAAATTGTTCGATTTCGCATTCCATTACAACCCTGCACGTATATTTAATAAATAAAATTTTAATACATAAATTTTTAATAAAAACTATTTTATAAAAAACTTATTTCATTTAAAATTTTTAAATCAACTACCGACACATCTTACCCAGACGAGCTCCACCGACACACTGACTACCCTGACCACTTTTACATGTATATATTAACTTATTCCCCTCCCCCTTCCGCTACCCATTCCTTTATTTTAATTGGCTGTTAGTCATGTGTTTAATTCCACCTTCCCCTACTTTCCCCTCTCACCGAAACTCGTGTTATTACCCGCTCAAACTACTACACCACCTCCACCATGCCGCACCACTCCCTTGCATTTCAAAGAAATTGTTTTATTTCCCTTCTACTTTATGTGCGATTTCCCCCTCCGCCATTTCCACAAGCAAATAGGAAGAAGTCACTTTTTCTCTGTTATTAACTAATGACTAACGAACTTCGTTATATCCAGGTTCGAGTCCAGGAGGTACGCATCAATACAGGTTTCTTCAGTGTGTTTTCTCAGCTTCTCCAATTTATATCACCTTATTAGAGAATGAAGCGCCCTCCCCTTTATGGGCTTGGGACCATCAAAACCCTGTGTTCAAAACTTTCACGGAGCTCTGGTTGGGTTACACTGCATTCTCTAAGTCACTTTCAGTTATTTATTGCGGTGTATGCACTGTACATCTCTTTACTTGTTGCTCTTCTTCAAGGAAACTGGGTGTTAATGTCACTTGTACATGGGATGATCATCAAAACACATTCTCTAGTGTGCAGGGGAAAAACAACGCAGAAAGTTTTGAGAAAACGCCGAAAGAAATAATTGTAAAACAAGAGAAGTATGGTGAAAGAATATAGCACATTTCATAAAGAATACAGAACTACCACGCAAGAAAACAACGCCTCTTGCGCGGTCTCCGGTGTGCTGTGAGTGAAAAATTTTGTGGAGAATAAATAGTTATACTTCAACATATCCATGCGGTACCCTGTGTACCCCATCTTCCAGTATGTGTCGCTTGTCGTCTGTTAATGTTAAGGCCAATTTGTACATACATTCAGAAAAAAGTGTATGCTTGTGAGATCGAATGCTGTATGTGTTCACTGTGAGTGTGCAGTGTTGTTGTAGCACATTTATGAAATCTTCAATTTTAATTTTATTTTTCACAACACTCTTCTGTTTGCCTTTTGCTTTCTTCGTTACCTTACCACTGCACTTGTAAGCATGCAGTTTCGCACGGAGCCCCACAAAGTCAGTAATAATGTCAGTTCCTGCCTCGTCCTTGAATTTTCCTACTACTTTTTTGTTCTTTGTTGAGTAGCAAGAAAGGTCGACATGGTAGCCACTGGTGTTAAACTCTTCCATAAATTTTGCATCTGTGTACAAGTCCCGGTCAAAATCATCAGTTCTCACTTCATACACGAAGTTTTCAGTGTCCATGTACAAGAGTTCAAGGCCGTCACCATACCGCGTCTTCATTATATTGTAGTGGAACCTGTACATTAGAGTTTTAGACAAGTCCAGTACCGCGAACACTGCGTATATAGGTCTGTCCAAGAGAAGTGTTTCGTGCCACAGGTTTACTAACGACAAAGTTTCACTGTATATTGTTCTGTCAATAAATGGTGGTTTTGCCACTAGTTTCTTTATTCATTTCTCACTACACACCAGATACATTTTTTGACGTGTTCTCTTATTATCGAGCAATTTTCCAAAACTGGCATTGTTGGCCAGTTTAAAAAACTCTTTTTCAAAATCATTGCTTGCCGCCTATCTTTTTGCAGCATTGACTTCAATGAAGGGCTGTATCCACACGGACTCGTCAAACCGGAACATCCTGTGTATTTTCTGAGTTTCATCCTGTGTTCCAGCACCTGCTTCAGGTTCCTGTAGTGAACGACATAGTTTGTTTTGTCGTACAGGGTGGTCATTAGTTTCACTTGTTTCGAGCCTGGCGGACACTGGTTCATGGGCAGAAATGGCAGGTCTTTATGTTGTTCATGCAGGGTCGTGGGGTATTCGACATCCACCTCCACAATGTAACCCCTCGCAGCATTGTCTGGGATGGACAAGACATCGATGTTGCTACATTTTGGTAGGGGCAGAGACATGGCCCAACCATAAAGATTGTTAACGTCCAAGTATTGCAAGTATGTGGACGGCTTGCTAGAGTCATACAAGCTGGGATCGTACACATTGTGTTGGCAGTTGCATGACGCTTGACGCACTTTGCTATGCCGCCCTGGATTCCTTACTCGACGAACATGTACATGCTGTGGTCAGTAAGCAGTTCCAATTCGACGCCAGTCATTTTTAACATGGCATAGAAGGAAAAAACCCGGGGCGCTGACGTAGTGTGCAAAATCCAGCCCGTATGTGGTTAAACACAAGTCTCTGAAGTTTTCAAACACTTCTGACAAAATGAGTACATCAGTCTTTAGGTACAGGTTTGAGTATACCCCAGTTTTGTGCATCCAAATTTCTCCCACACTGCCTGAGCATGCCTGTAATCTTCTTCACTGATGTCACAGTCGGTAAGCCTGTTGTAGAATACCGCTTTCGTAGGCAGGCAGGTTTCATCCAGCTTGGACATATGTCATCAATGTAATCGTATGGAAAAACTCCCTTCCAGGTGACATTTGACAGTTGGTCTTCGTCAAATAATTTCTCAGTGTTGATGAATTTTGTTTTAGGCAGGTACTCGGCCAGTGAAGCAAGACTGCGAGACATGAACCGGAATGTGTCTACAAACTGGTTGGAGAAACGGTCGCCCAGCTGCTTCGAGAACGTAATCATTTTTACGCTTGTATATGGAATAATAAATATATCTTTGCTGTCATACCCCTACTGCCTAACAATGAAGGTTTCGTCGTAACCCAAGTTGTGAAAGAAGAGTTTCTTCGGGCGTCGATGAAGCAGGTTGCAGCTGGTACATGCAGCTCCGATATACTTGCCGCTGAAGTGGTCGTGATGTCTGACTTTGTAGCTATCGGCAGTGAATGTAGAAGAACAGTAGCAGCACCGTGTTGTTCTGCAGTTGACAGAGGTAACATTGGTTTGGAGGTATCGTAAATGTCCTTGACTTGCTTTCCAACATCCAAAATATCAGATATAAATTTATCTTCTGTGTCTTGACAACTATAAATAATTGGCGCTTGTGGCATCCCAGATGTTAGTGTCGCAGGAATCACGTCGTTGTCCACCTGTACATATATACAGTAGCTGTATGCCACATGTTTTTGGTAGGCGTAGGTTTACGACGTGCTAGGGTCAAGTTCGTAGGTACTTACAGACTTCAATATGGCCTCAGAGTCCGCGCACACGACGATAGGTAGCTTGTTCGCATGGTGGACATTTTTGAATTTAAACACGGGTGGTTTCCCGTCAGGTCCTGGCTGTGGCATCTCAATTCGTGTGGGTGCATGCATTTAACAGTGTTTCTTGTGTTGTTCTAAGCATTCCTGTCCCATAAGTCCCGATTTTCTTTGCAAATCATGGTAGAACATAAAACAACGTTTGCAGATGTTTATTTTATGTACATGTGCAGACAATTTAAAAAATCACAAGTCGGGAAAAGTTTTTAACGTGGCGGTAGTGAGCGTTTTCTTCAGTAGTTAGGAGAAATAGGTCAAAATGTTTACGTTTCTCTTCTAATGCTTTACGCACGGGAATGATCTTATCCTCTGCATTTAGCGAGTATACATTAATAGGTACATCTTTGTTCTTCTGCTCAAAGATCTTAATTCGATGAAGAGGAATGGGGTGCCTCGGAAAGCCAATTCCTTCAAAATTAATCCATTGGTATTTGTCTCATTTACAGCCTTGTACAGGCTTCAGGACTGGAACAGTACACATTTCTACATGCTCCTTACATGCCTTGTTACATGTAGCTTGCTGTTCGCGATGAATATTACGGCTAAGAACATCATCCTGAATATTTTTTTTCGTTCATAGCACTTGAATGGAAGATTGCATTTAAAAGAAGTTTTCGTGTAATAAGCATAACATTTTCCTACAACACACTTTTTACTTCTCTCATGAAGTCTCATATTGGAACTCGTACCAATAGCCTTGTTGCATTGTCCGCACTTGTATCTTGATGTTGTTGCAATGATCACAGAATTATCCACGATGTTCAGATGTTGATCTGAAGTTATTGTTGCAGTACACATTTCTTCAAAGACATTTGCAGCAGCACCATTTACAAGTCTATGTATTTTCTGCGGTGATGGTAATTATGGTATTGTAAGGGGAACAGGTCCTAGGCATATTTTCTGGTGTTTGCACCAATTCTATCAATGGCAGCTTCTCATGCCAATTTTGTTGACTATTATGGCAATGTACTCTCAACATAGTTCCTAGTGATCTCATTCTATGTTCAAACACACTAGATTGAGGGTGGTGTACGGAAGTGGTAGTTGGTGTAATACCTAAGTCTTTTAACCCTTATTGCCAGAGTAGATGGAAAATGGCGGATCGGGCACAGCGGCTGGCGACTGTGGTTGACCTTTATCTTTGACCTTGACCTTTGACCCCATGACCTTGACTTTTGACTCCCTGACTTTGACCCCATGAACTTTGACCCCTGTAACCCGACACCCCGATGCCATCATGTTTCTGGTCGCCATCTTGTTTCCGGCCGCCATCTTGTTTCCAACCGCCATCTTGAATTATGTCCATTTCAAAAAATTAAAAAAAATTAATTTAAAAATTCCAAAAAAATTAAAAAATAAAAAAAAAGTGGGACAATATTATTTTTCTCATCTTCGTTCGAAAGAAAACTAATCTTCGGTATATTTATACATACACAAAGGAAGGTATCCTACTAATAGATTTTTTTCCCATCATGAGAAACACTCGTGACAGGAATACATGTATTACATAGTAATATTAAAAACATACATATATACATGCTTGCATATACTAAGCTTTTTAAATACTAATATATATATACACTTATGCTTACACATTTATGCATACATATGCTTGCATATATATATATATACATATACATAAGTAGATGGAAAATGGCGGATCGGGGACAGGGGCTGGGGGCTGTGGGTGTGTGGGTGACCTTGACCTTTCACCCCATGAACTTGACCTTTGACCCCATGAACTTGACCTTTGACCCCATGACCTTGACCTTTGACCCCTGTAACCCGACACACCGATGCCATCTTGTTTCCAGCCGCCATCTTGTTTCCGACCACCATTTTGTTTCCGACCGCCATCTTGAATGACGTCAATTTCGAAAAATTAAAAAAAAATTAATTTCAAAATTTAAAATTAATAAAAAAAGTTTAAAAATTCTGCCATCTTGTTCCGACCGCCATCTTGGAGGTTTCTTCCGAGTCTTACAAAAATTTTTGATTTTGGCTTCTATCCTAACCCCACATGCATTAAAAAATTAATTCAATAAAAATAAAATATTTTTAATAATAAGAACTATTTAATAAAAATAAAATATTTTAAAATATTTTATATAACAATTATTTAGTTAAAAAAATACATTGGGTATACTCGGCCAAGCTCGTTAACCTTCGGCAATCTTCGGCCATGCTCGGCAACCTTCGGCTCGACATTGTAGATATTGCTAATGCCGACATCTTGTTGTTCCCGAGTTGTCTGCTAGGGGCACTACTGTCGTCGACATATTCGAGTAATCTATTATTTCATTCTAGTGTTGTATTTTAAATAAGGTTCACAAGGTATGCAGTATACATGTATACATAACCCCTAATATTTTTAATATCTAAAAATGTAAAATCAATCGTTATTATTTATTATTTAACAATACCCGATCGATTACCGATCAATTCAAACAATTAATAATTTTCGATTCAAACGATCAATTATCCTACATTCTCGAATCGATACCCGATCGATTTAACCGATAAATTCAGTAATTAATTATGACACTTACTTGCACGTCTCCCAGACATGATGGACAGCATCCGACCTCTTCAGCATCCAGCAGGGAACTGACTATAGTCTTGTATAACCATGCAGTTATCTACAGTACCTTCCCCTCTCCTCTCTTTTCCCCTCTTCGCCACCATTACTGCTGCACCTGTCAGAACCAGTCCCAGCTTCTCTTCCTACATCACATGACCTTGAACTGTCATTGCACTTCCCCCTCCTTTCCCCTCCCCATCACCAGAGCTGCTGCACCTGTTTGAACCTGCCCAGCTCACTTCCCCCGTCCTTTCCCCTCTTCACCTCCATCACTGCTGCGCCTGTCAGAACCTGTCCCAGCTTCTCTTCCTGCATCACATGACCTTTAACTGTCAGTGCACTTCCCCCTCCTTCTCCTCTTCTCCACCATTACTGCTGCACCTGTCAGAACCTGTCCCAGCTCACTTCCC
>PNEQ01015771.1:0-60992 GCA_003012365.1 Medauroidea extradentata
TGAACGAAGCCTTGAACGTCGAGCCGGGCGTAGGTCTAGTTGTCTCATCTCCGGGAAAGTTCTTTGGAATCTTCAGCTGACGTCTTCCTCCGGGAAATCAACCGACCAATTCAGCTGGATATTTAGCTAGAATTTGCCAAAATTTGCCTCGAAAAGTCTCTTTGCTTCATAGAAGTTCACCAGTTCGACCTTCTTGTACTATCAAACGTTTTTGATTCTTTTCTTTTTTTGTTCCTTTTTTTTCCGTTGTTATTCTCTCACAATTGTTTTGTAGCGAGGTTCTTGTTCTTAGACTGTATCCATGTTGTGTTTGCCTGCTGGTTGGCCTAGTAAGCTGCTCGAATTCTTAAAGAAGTGTGACTTTAACTTAGTATAGTTTACAATCTCAGATGTTGTATTAATTTTAACATAATTTCTCATAGCATACTCAAACTTGAAAAACAAATTTATGCCTAGCTCGGAGTTTCATTGACCATAGAATGAGCGTTTTAAAATGCATTACAAAAATTAACATAGATTAAACACATTAGAATTCTCAATCTGTCATATAGGAATTCTATATTACACTACGAAATGGTTTTGCTTGGAAGACTTCCTACAAAAATTTTCTTTCAGTGCAAATACCCTAATTAACCTTAATAATGTCACCTATTTTACTTATTAAATAACTTTTGAATGAATACATTTTACATGGAATTATTTTAAAATATAAACCTCGTGGAGGTACTCAGATTAGAATCTGCATCCCCGCGCCTACATTACTCATATTATCCCTAGACCACCTTGACTTCTGTGTTGTTGGGCACTTTTTATTTGTGTACATTCAATGTACTGATCAATGATAAACCATGCTTGAAGTATGTAATCAATAACAAAATTGACTTCATTACAGAAAATGATTTCTAGAAGAAGTGAATTTTGTATATGTAATTTCCGACAAACCTGTGATTGATTTTGGTAGACTACAAAAAATGTTTTCTAATCCTTGTAACTTTATAAATAAACAATTTTACAAGGAAAAATGTTGTACTTTTACAAATGTTTAGCTCCAAATCAATGCTTCGTAATTTTAATAAAAACATTTCTACAGCGCAGGAACTTTCTGTACAAAAGGAATTCCTTTGCAGTAATGAAAAGTTTGCCTTTGTAATTTTATAAACGAATGCTTTTACTTGGAAAACCTTTGTACTTTTACAAGGAATTATAAAGATAGTCTTTGGAAACTTTACAATTTTTTTAGTGTATTGTAGTAACCAAAATTCGACTTTTGCCTTAGCTAAAAAAAAAGTTTAGAAGTTATATTGTTCTTTGAGAAAATAGAATAATCAAAGCATGCTGAAGTTAAGCTAATTTTACTAACTAGCATGCAGTATTAAAAAAACAAATAACACACAAAAACAACTGTTTCTAGGAAGATATTTACACTGATGTTTACTACGAGCAACGCACAGTGGAAAATGCAATGGGCTATCGAGATAGGTGGGCGGATGAATGATGGCTGGCAGCTGAAGATTTGTTTTATTAGTTCCTGGGTGATTCACTAGAGTGCAATGTGTTGATTTAATGAATCAGGCTACTGTGTACGAGCAACGGACAGAGCGATAAGTTGCTTCACGTTCAAAGAAATACTCTTATACGCTTACCCTTACTCGCTCGCTAGAAAAAAAACTTAAAAAAAAAATTCCGCTCCTGAATAAAGACGTGTAATTATAGCGTTACCTCGAGTATGTGACGTAACTTGCAGAGAAGGTAATTTTTATAAGAAACCTTAAGTTTTTGAATTGTTGTGTAACGTACTTGAATAATGTAATGTTGTTATCATCAGTGCGGACCACAAAGGGATGAAGTACCTGTTCGCAAGCGATCCATAGTCTGCGGGTCTCAGGCCGCTGGGTAAGCATATCACGCTATCTTGGATTAGTTAAATTTTCGTGGTAATTTTCTTAACCGATTTATATTTGTACACTTGGCCACTATGGGACATATGATATGTTATACGACAATTTAAATGTAACACATCTTAATGCACCCAGTTTTCAGAGCCTCATAAACACTCTTCGCAATCAGGTATAGCCTATATCTTGTGTAACACCACTATCAATCGATTATTACAATGAACTGCAGTATTAGTTGATAAACGGGAATTTATACGTCGAAATAATATCACTGGGTAGCATGATATTTTAAATTTTAATGCATTAAACATGACAGCTTAAATAATCAGTAATACTGAAAAACAAGTTTTTAAAGTAACATCGCTTACATCACTTTAAAATTTCGTAATTTACAATCAATATAAATATGCACTTTCACTCTCGCATTCCCCTCCCCCTCTAAACCTGTACCAGTGCTTTTTTGACTTCTTCGTGCCCACAGATATTTCGCAGTAAAAAGTAGTTTTACTTACGACAAAATATCCTCTTACATGGCCTGTTACTTTCTTTTAACTTCGCTTTTTTTCAATGCCATATGTCTGGCAATTTTTTATTTACTTTAAAGTGATCAAGAAAAGCAACACATCACGATAGTTCACATACAACCAAATTATGACATTTTCCACAATAAAGTGCCTTAAAATAGAAATTTGCTTAAAATTCGATCATACATTGTAGTGTGTATAATTAACTTCCCCAAATAAATTGTACTTCACGCTTTCTATCACACACACACACACACACACACACACACACACACACATATTACATATTGTAGCAAGTTCATAAACATGGAACTGGGCCCTTCAGTGAGTGTAGCTCCGTTACTTTTGTCTAGTTCTTGTATTTTACTACAAAATTATTTATTTGTGGCTTTTGCAATTAATAAAAAGAAATTACTACCATGCAAAAAATAAATTCTGATATTGTTTTAATATATTTAGTAGAAAGTTATTAACATAGTTTGTTGGCGTTATCGTCGCTGAAACAGTCATATATCAGCATGCAGAACTTCCTATTTAAATTTGTTAGCTAAGGCATACAAGCCTGGTAGAATGTGCAACGTAAAGGTACTGTTATTGCTTCCATTGCCTTTAATAGTGTCGAATTCGGAGCCTTCCAGAGAAAGTTGGATCTGTGTTTTATTTCCATTGGCTTTCAAGAAGCGAAAAAATAAATCACAGCACCTCGCTTTATATATCCAGCAAGGAGCTATGGAAACCTGCAATAAATTTTATGATAGGAACCATACGATGGAGAGGGCTGCTACCCCGTGTCCCTTTATCCTTACCCCCGCCATAGAGACATAAAACCTAGCGTTCTAGACGTGCGATGGCTGCGCCACGAGTTCGTAAGGACAAGGCCGCCAACTGACGCCGCCTGCGAAAGAGGTCCCTCTGGAAAACTGCTTCCGCGCCGCGTCGTCAAGGATAATTTTTACATTTCCTTCTTTTGTTTCAAAATTAAATTTCGCGCGCGAGTTATGGCGTGGATGGGTGGGGGTTAGGAGCCGGCCGGCCCGCAACAGGAAGAGAGGAGGGGGGATGTGGGTGATATTTATGCGTTTCCTTCCACGGCCTCTGTTCCCGGGGTAATAGCCTGTTATCTTTCTGCCCCCCCCCCCCCCAACACTCCGCCTCTGCCCACCTGCGCGAAATGGCGCACACGTTCCGCCCCCTCATACTCCATCCCCCATCTGCTCTTCTTTCATCCCATTACGATTCTCTTTTGTTCATCTCCGCAGCGGGCCTCCCGCCGCCCCCGCGCCCTTGGGCATTGTAAATTCAGGAGGGTGGAAGTTTGGGGGATTATCTGTGCTCCGTCGTCCCGAGACCTGCCCTCCCCGGTCTCCGCCCCTGCCCGGCACACACACGACCTCACACACAGTACTGCGCCCTTCGCCGTAGGATCTGACCCTCCGAGGAAGCTGTGGAGTGAAGCATGTTGTGCTCGCTGCCAGAGGTCTGGTTGTAGAAACTCTGCTTTTAATTTGTAGTTTGTTCACTGACCACGAGTCATATTCCCGCATCGCCTTTACCCGCAAAGCACCAAACTGGCACGCAATGTTCTAAAATGTTGCTGTACGCATTTCAACACAATCGCCCTATGGCAACAAGATATTTGAAAGTTTATCGAAATTGGAGCTTTGAGATTGTATGGCTTTGTGGACGCATACCGTCGCTATGTTTATAGATGGTTCGGGATGGTATGAGCCCTTTTGAAACCGTAGTTACCGTTCATTTTTAACATTATGTGTAGTTTCCTGCCACGTTTTATTAAATACAAAGATACGCAACTAACAATCTAAGTTTATGGATTGTACTAGACAAAAAATTTGACATCCGAAGTTTAAATACATTTTTTTAAAATTACTGTTCTAGACAAGTCTGTTTTCGAAAGTGCACTAACATCCTGTGTTATGTGACGATCAGTCCAAATACAAATAAGATAATCCTCTAGCCGTGGTTTGGTTGTACGTCACACAACGAAGGATTTTACTGCACACTGAAAACAAGCAATGGCGTCTTGTCCACAAACTAATACATACGTCTAACAAGTCCGAAAGTTTTCAGTAAATGATATCTCGGTCCTCTTAAACTTAGAATACAGCGAATTTTCACATTCGAAACACACACCGAGGAAAAGTCTAGTAATGGATTGGGTCTGTATATAGTCTGTCTCATATAAGTTTTCTACTTTTTGACATTTGTGTTGGCATTTTTTTACGGTTGTTTCCAAGAAATAAACTATTTTTTTTCTCTGCCACAAATGTTTTTACACAAACACACTCAGCTGGCTACAAATAAAAAGTATTTTCCTGTAAAAATTGGTAACACAAATATTATTCAGAACTGTTAAAAAGGGGGGGGGGGAGATTGAAATCTTACGTGAGGCAGACTATATTTCTGAACGGCTACAAATCGACCCTTGTCTGAGGTAGTTGATCATCCTGAAGGAAATAGAGAAGCTAACGCTGACCGTCATAGGCGTTTTATTCCTCGGCGTGCTTCATTTTCTTCCTTATTTTTATTCCACCTCGCCACCCGCCGTCTCATCTTGAAACTCATAATTCCTTATTCTAATGCGATAACTAACCTGCGTCTGTAAATTTAAGTAGTAGTGGACTGTATCCATTAACATCTCATTAGGAATATAAGAAAGCAATTTAACAATTTTATGACTGTACCGAATAATTTTCAACATATAAATATTATTTTATGATTACGTTTTTGTTCTATTGAAATAGTTTATGTATAATTTTTTGTATAATAACGCCCCAAACTTTAAGCTTTGTTATTTTCTGTATTCATCAAAAGCAAAATCAGACTCGTATACATAAGTAAGAACATTCTCAGTGAAAGCAGATACCGTATTGAATATTTTTATTTTTTATCATAACTATTATTTTCTTTTGGGTAAATTTATGGAACTTTAATCAAATTGCCGAATAGAATACTGATAAAATTTAAACATCATAAATCTTTCTTTCCCGGTATTGTTGCTGCAGATGTAATTGCAGTTAGAAAATTCTTATTACTGTCTTAACTGCAATTATATATGTAACAACAGTAAAGGCAAACAAAGATTCATTATGTATGTGGAATTTTATCAGTATGTATTATATATTCGGCAAATTGGTTAAAATTACATAAATGTATTCAAAAGAAAAGTTGTGACACAAAATACAAACATTCAATATGGTGACGATCGATTTCCCTTAAGGAGGGGTGTTCAACAATTTCGTTGTATTTTCAGTTTTTTAGCCATAACATTTATTTAAACTGAATTTTCAAAATTTTTTCTTCGACGAAGCATAAGATTTATTCTAGGAAAACGGCTTGACATAAATAATAATGGAATATTTTATTAAATTGTCATGTAGAATCACTGCAAAATAATTATAGGTTAACTTTCGAGATTTCTCTTACAACGATTATGCATAACAAATTAGTGAAAGATTCCATTATTATTTATGTCAAGCAGTTTACTAAGAATATATCTTATGCTTTGTCGAAGAGAAAATTTTGATAATACAATTTGAATTAATGTTATATCTCAAAAACTGAATACACAATAAAATTGTCTTACACTCCCCCTTAAGCCTTAAAAATTAGGTACGGTAAGTGGAGTAGCGGACAGAGGGACATGTTCGGAAAACACGACAAACATGTTTCCACTCCGCTCTCCGAGTCTGTTCATGGATGTATAGTGTACGGAGATATAGTCTAGCGCTAACGTTTTACGTGCTTTTCACAATACAATGGCGCGATACACCCTACGCATGCTGCCAGCGACGGCTTCTTGCCATGTGTTCATAATAGAGCGATGAAATATCGCCGGCCGCTGGCGACACGAATTTTTGCTGCCATCTTTTACCTGGAGAAATAACTTAGCAACTGTGAAAGTATTTGAAGGGGGGAAAAAAACTAGAAAAGAACTGATGATCTTAAACGACCATAAAAACTTCCTTGAATCATAGCTACTAACACTCTCGATCAAGTCAGCTTTCAAACAAAAGAAACCGCATCAAAATCGGTCCATTCGTTTAGGAGCTACGATGCCACAGACACACAGATACACAGACAGACACGTCAAACTTATAACACCCCTCTTTTTGCGCCGGGGGTTAAAATGTAAACAACTTTTCTTCTTCTTTGCATCCGTCGCCAACGATGAGCGTCGAATCCAATGTCAGCCGCTCGTGCAGTGTCCTCGACGCCCGTCGCTAGAGTCACGGCTCTGATTGGCTGACGCTCGTCGCTGAGCGACACATAGCTCTATTGTGAAAACCGCTTTACATACTTAATACGTGACGTGTGTAACTGCAGCTCTTGTATTGAACTGGTTGACCACAAGGGGCATATTTACAGACAGCTTAACTCGAGCATGAGACATCCTAAATGCATCACGCAGTCTCTCCGAGCAAAAAACAATGGACTCGATCAAGGACCTGGGTTAGATTCCGGTTATGGACAATCGTACTTCTACCCTCGCTAGTCTCGGTTTTATTTACGTCGCCATCGGCGAGACTTTAAGGGTGTTCAAGTGCGATAAAGTAAACATTTTATATGAAGTAGTGTTAGTTTTGTAGACTATACCTGTGAGTGCAGTTTACTCTTACGAAATTATTTTAGTTCTCATAGTTTTCTCATAACAGGGCGTCAGTCAAAATTTGTTTGTTATGCTGCCATGCAAATAGTGAGAACCAGTTGACCTACTTAAACAAAATAATTAGCTGTGAACTTACATCCCATGAGCTATGCAATAAAACATAAAAAAAACCACAACGTAAAATTTTGAATTTAAAAAATCGCGAAACTACAGAAAAAAAAGTTGCAAATTCAGCAATTTTTTTTTAATACAAAACCAGTTCGCGGAATTTTTCCAGGTGTTTTATTACGTAGCCCATACTACGTTATTTCACGTACGTCAGTCAATAGGTTTTCACTATTTGCATGTCAGCAGAACATGCAAATATTGACGTTGACGCACCGTTATGAGAAATCTACGTCAGCTAAAATTGTTTCGTAAGAGAGAACTGCACTCACAAGTATCGTCTACAGAACTAACAATATTTCATATAAATATAAAATTATGACTATCGCACTTGAACACTCTTGATAGCAGTCCTCGAGTGTCATTTTATCAGCTGGAGACAATACAGACGTAAGCAATTCGGGCGAGACTGGTGGGTGCGTCAAGAATAACACCGCCTTTATGCGGAGAACTATCTAAACTGGGCAGTGGCCGTAGAACTTTATTTGTCGAAAGTATGCTGCAAAGTCAACCAAATACTTCTCTGTATAATATAGTATGAGGAGGGCACCCGAGGACAATGGTACCACACCCAGGATGCAGATACTAACTACTTGGCGCCCGCAGACGTATTCTTACCCAGAAGGATGAAATGTAATGAGGCCCCATAACGGACAAGCGCTGGAATGAAAAGGGCGGTGGAAACGCGAGATCCCCGAGAAAACCCGCCTACCAGCGACATCGTCCGGCACGATCCCACACGCGACCCCGTCGGAGATTGAACCCAGATCGCCTTGGTGGGAGGCGAGTGCACTAGCCACTGTGCCAACCGTGGCTCCACGATGCTTTTCGGTTTCTGTTTTATTAATCAAATGGGCTTTTTTTTTAACGGCAGTCGGGGAAAAGTGTTTGTAGGCATTTTTTGGCGAGGCCGGTGGCCTGTTCCCTAGAAGCGTTCTGTAGTTTTAAAAACAAGGAGTGATAGTTTGAAGTGATTTTTTTAATATAGGTGCATGAAAACAAGTTAAGTAGTTTTGAGTAAAACTGAGCACACGCGTAAATCTACGTCTCCGTTCATGCGATAGGCAAACACTCAATACGGTTCCTTTCAATCTGAGCTTGAAATGTTTTGCAACTTGTGATTGTAATTTTTTTTTTTTGTGGATGTTCTTAACGTGCATCGTATTTGAATCTCGAAAACTTTAAGTGCCCTTTAAAAATGTTTCGATAATTTTAAATATTTGGCACGGATATTAGAAACATTATTTTCAGTTTTCTCTAAATTATTCATACCTGCTTTTCAGATCGCTGTATATTTAAGGAAATGCCAATTGAATTCGGAAAACACAAATATAGAAACTCGCGTTTGACTTTAAACTATACATCCGACAAATACAATTATTTGACTTGCGTTAAAGTTAATTCTACTAGATTTTAGAAGGATCAATGTTAAAACTTTGTCACAGGGAAAATTTCTGCCGCTTGAGCGCTGGAATCGGTAATGGGTACGAAGTGACCAATCACATAGCTTTCTTGAATTTTAAGTTGCATAAAGTTGATAGTTTAAAACGCGAAATTGGTTTATTTTCACTTAAAATTAAGTCATATAACTTTTGTCTTATCCAAGCCTTAAATTTAATTTTACTACAACTTAGTATTTTGGTGGTCCCTTAGCGATAACAGCGAATCTAACGGCAGAAATTTTTCCTGTACCAAATCCTCCCTTAAGAAATCACATTTTCTTTCCAATCTGTAGTAGATTTAACCTTACTTGCGTGTAGAAGAGTTACTGCATTGCAAATGCCGGTCAGCGGCACCCTTCGCACTCCATCGATTCCGTGCCCCTCTCACACATACAAACGCAGTATAGCTACATATATAGGCACCTTAAGCACTACTGCATCTCTGTTACTCTGTTTTAATTATTGAAAACTAAGTATATTGTGAGGCAGAACGGTTGAAAATCCGAGGCAAATTAAATCTGACTTATTTCTCCTTTGTAGAGAACAGAGTAGCCAAGTCCTGATGAACTCATTTGAGTTTACTACAATTTTACTGTTACGTTAACACCTGATCGGCTTGTACAAAGCAGAAGATTTACAGGCAGCGTTGCCAGGCGTACCCGAACTATTTGATAAGGTATGTCAAAATTATTCAGTGCTGATTTGTGTACCAAGATTGTAAGGATAACTTATAGCTGCAAATGTGTTATGCCAGAATATCACCCGCTACATTTGCTTTACATAGCGACTCTTCCCACGAAAGTATTAATTTTGACACGAGGTAAAATTCGACGTAGTTAATAAAAAAAACAACATACAAAGTAATTTATTTTAAGATTATCATTCCGAACAGAAAGAGGATGTCAAAAATAGGTATGTCCTAGAAAAAGAACAAGCATTAAATCATAATATTCCAAGAAAAAATAATGTCTCAGAATAAGCAGCACATAGCAGACTTTGGCCTTGAATATATCAGTTCTAGGTAACTGTGAGTTCCTTTTTCCAAAACTCCGTCCAATTACACCTGGTAAGTCTAAAGTAAAACTACGGTGAACTAGCCAGACGTTGGCTTCGTCCTCTACTCGCATCATCCGTGTTGACCCTGACTGTGAAGTGGAGACTTGTGCGTTTATTTGCTTGCTAAGTAACATAACAAATATTTGTCCTTCGTTTGTTACAGCACAGCCGTCCTCCGGCTGTGCCGCTGCCCGCGTGCTCATTCCCCTCGAGCGATGAATCAGTCCTTCATATCGGCGAAATTCAGTAGGCAAACCACTACTGCTGATTGCCGAGTGCACAGAGAAAACGTTTTGGTACAGAAAACATTAAATGTTCGTGAATGACCGAACAACCATGTAACAGATTAATCAACCAAATAATTTGTTCCCCGACTAGTCAAGATCTGTTGCATACACACTTTGTTACGACAATCAAGCCAACATTTGACACATTTTATGAATTACTGAACAGCAAAGATTTTGTTGAATACAATACATTCTTGTTTCGCCATATACAAACGTGTATATGGTTGATTGTACGATACATTTTCCTCTGTGCAGGAAGAAATTATGTTATCATTCGCTGCAGATCAGTAACAAATACAGTTACGTGACCTAGAGTAATTAAAATAATCATGCAGATTTTGGTTAAGGCCATGATCCATAATTTAAACTGCTGTCATAATTATTATTGTTATTCCTAAACGAGTGCAGATATCGGAAATCTGTTGCACAGTTTTTTTTACAAACTATGGTAACTAATTTTTTTTCAAGATGAAACTAACAGTCGTTTCAGATAATTTCGCAATTTAGAAAATTCCCATTAATGAACTAATAAGCCAAATAGGAATAACTGTCTGTCTAGAAAAGATCAAACTACATAGCAAAAACAACTGCAAAACTGTTTTTTTTATATCCTGTCTCGTTCAGGAATAAAAATATACACACCGTGAAAGTAGTAGAAATGATGGCTCTTCGCCTTCTAGCGGGGGCAGAGTATACCATCTAAAAAAAGTTTCGCCAGAGTGAAGAGCGATGAACACTAACCACCTTGTATAAATTATCCGAGTTCCTATTTGTAGTTGTCAGAACATTCGCCTCCAACCACGTTATTGCGGGTTCGATTCCCAGCGCGGTCGCTTCCCGATCTTTGCATTTAGGGAACGTATGGGAAGATGTCGCTGGCTGACGGGTTTTCTCGGACACTAGTGATTCCTCCATTTTTGCATTCCACTGCTTGCTTTGTACTCTAACGACATTGCTGTTAAGGCCATGCTCTTTTTTTTTTTTAGCAATTTTCATTGTTTAGGTCTAAAAAAAGAGCAGATATAGCCTAAGAAATTTGTCTGGCAGTTTTGTTTAAAATCGTCTTCTCCATGTTCTTTAATTTTTTGAAGGCAGTAAATACTGTTATTTTAGATTTACTATGTAATTAATGTGTTTCTGGTTAATTGATTTTTTAGTCGAATCCGTGCAATTTCTTGTTTGAAAAAAAAATAGCTATCATGGCAAAAACCATTTTAAACAATTCTACCAGACATATTTCTTATATCTGGTCTTGTTGCAGCGTGTTAGGAGAAGGTTTTTTTTTTTTTTTTTTAAAGAGATGTTACTAAACGTGCGTTCGATATGTTTCTACTGACCAAAAGAAAACCCAATAAAAACGTGATTCTCTGTTTTAGTTTTCTAGATCTTATGCGATTTCAGGCACCTCAAAATGGCAACATACAGTCACAAGTATAACGCGTTATCGCTGCACCGCTCAGCTAAGTCCGGACATGTAGTTAAGTAAGGCTTACGTAAACAGGATTGCGTAATATACACCTGCAGAAGAAACAAATGGGCGATTCACACCAGAGAAGAAAACAAGTCGTGTTACAGTCGTTTCTTGCAAGAGACTCACGTAATTAGTCTCCTCTGCCCTGCGTAACGTGCTCGGCTGGCGAAACGAGCATCATTACCGAACAACGAGATGACTAACACCAGTAATTATCACGCCCTGTGGAAAGGTCCCTTATTGTTGAATCAGGGTCTTCATTTCTCCTCGACCGTAACATTTCTGAGCAGAAGATGGGCCTGCTGTTTTTGTCACGCCTGTGAGGGTCGAGGACATTGTTCACTTGGCGGGTTACAAACAACCTTAGCCTGCTGCGATGTTGGGGTTATTTCCTCTGTCTCTTCTGTCCTTTCTCACGCATTCTGGCGGTGAGACTTCACAACATCCCGTACAGCTCATTAGCTCGACCAAGACTCAGTCCTCGTCAAAGAAATATGCTCATTATGCTATAAACTCATATTCGCCTCTGCTTGGCTCACGGCCGCCGCAGTAAGGCCAATAAAACAAAACTAACTGTGCGTACGAACGAAAGGAAATAATTCGCCCGCCATACCTGGATATGAATGTCTGGTTACGACTTACGGAGTGTTCGAGTGCCTATAAATTTGCCTCGGTCTAGATTTACGTGCGGTTTTGTTGTTCTGTTGGCAGAACAAATCACTACCACGCGTTTGAGAATGTAACCTGATAATCTGAACATGTCCCAAAAAAAATGGCAAAAAATTCGTGTTAACTTTTATTGCGGAAATCGTTGGTGTAATAGCAACCGAATTATTCTATTAAACCCTCTATCTACAGTTACAAAGCTGCTGTCATACAAAATTAAGTATTTAAAAGACGCGTCCTTGAAATTCAGTTTTTCATTATATGGAATTTTATAAGTCAAAACACGTGACTTACGTACATCACAACACTGTGCATATACGAAAAATATGCAACAAAAGTAGTTATTTACGAAAGTTGTTATAAATTACATTGTTATAGTATTTTTGATACTCGAATATGAGTACATATATTTACAAACCCCTAGAGGAGGAAGAACTGATCTTATTATTGAGCTTTCCTAAACGTGTTCCTTATTGGCTCAGCCCTTGAGGCGGCCGCCTGTTGAAGGGTGGGTTCGTGTGTGAGGCGATAATCGACGAGGCTCTACGAGCGACATCGGCCGGCACATGTATTGTGATATCGCCTCTACGGCCAAAGGCGTCAACGCGCGCGCAGTGTTGGCGCGACGCACGCTTTGTTACTGTAGAACTATAAGCGGCGACCCTAGCATTTTACTGAACCTGTCACTGAGCAGACTCCACTGTACTTCTAGACCTCAATTTCGAACGAATCCGGTACCTGGATACAGAGAAACAACCGTCTGGAAAAGTATATGTTAGCCGAGTTTGAGGGCTTTTAAGTAAGGCATTCAATGTGCGTGGTGTCTTAAATGTAATTTTAACAAATAGTCGGAAAGAGTGTCTTCTTTTCGTAGATATGATTCGTGGACGCACGTTTACTAGTCTCTGAGGGAAAAAACTCCAAACAAGCTGCACGGCGTACAACCACCTTAATTGTGTGTCAGTTTTCGTACACTCCAAAAAATACCGTGAAAAATTCAACAACTGAGTAAATCCGATCACATAATCAATACTACCGCGTAGGTTATGCCTACTAGCCTAAGTTTTCGAAAGCGCCCGATAATAATCTTCCCGAACAGAACTGCGCGAAGTATAGTCCACCCAGCAGGCACTAGCAACGTCGAAACAGGGGCGCGGGCGGCTCAGAGCACAGGTGGGTCGATCTCCTCATTTAAATGCGCGCTCGTCGTGGTTGGGTTCACGTGATCCCCGAGGGTTCACCTCTGCCGGTGTATGTCTGACAGGCGCGGGTGTGTTCCCACTAGCGCCCGCTTATTTACACCTCACCTCCCGGCACCTCTTCACCGCGCACTGCACTGCGTCAGCACATCTCATGGCGCTACCACAAGGGCGCGACGATTGCGACGCGAAAGGCACTACGCGTATGACAACCAAGGGGTGCAAGACCAATGCTGACGGCCTATCTCTGTGTGTGACCGAATTGAACTGCGCCATACTGCAGCCCATAACATGCGATGTCCTATACTAAATTTTTTTTGTTAAAAAAAATATATATATATTTACCCCCACCCTTGCTAAAGTACACAATTCCCTATCTTCGCTTGCAATATGTCAGCGTTCAATTTAGTCTTGTAACAATAGAGCAGCGTAACAGCTTAGTTCTTTTATGACGTCTTTGATAACAATCGATAGTCAGCAAATCAGCGTCGAGGCGGACTCGCTGACGTCACACCAGCCTCAACGCTCATTCGCTATCTTCTGTTATTCGCGTCGCGCACATCACGTCGCTTCTATCGCGTCAGTGTGATTTCCGGCGTCAACCTGCCACCCGTCTACACGGCCAAACCACCCACTCACACGATGAGCGAATAGTCGTTTGTACATCCATAGCGGCAATTAGCCGTGATATTTTTTATTTCGTGGTATAGTAACAAATAAATTTTATTTTATCACAAAAAAATTGTGAAGGGTCTGTAAACTACACCTGCACAGGCCGGTATCAGTCTATATGTCTGTTCGTTCTTTCCACTTGATGTATGAATGCGTACACTTTGAGATTAACGAACTAATTTTTAAGAAATGATATAAATTATTTTCTGTTTGTCACAAAAATATTGGAAGCGTTCGTTAAAATAATAATAAAAAAAACTATAAACCTAACGCCCGCCTGCGCACGTAAGCTCTTACGTGGTACGCCCGAACTTGCGCTTGTTCCCACACCAACCCACCGCATCACGCGGAAAGTAAGAATTTAGTCGGAACTCGTAAAGTTTGAGGCAGATTATCATAGTGGGCTGCCGTTTATAAGCTCTAAACGAAGCTTTGTTCGATCTGAAATGAGCACGGAAAGTCTAGTAGGGCAGCACATAGAACTATTCCCGGGACAGAATGCTGACCTCAGATTACTACATGTATCACCTCCTATTGAAGTAAACGAAACTGATGGCTGTTTGAACTCTTCTATCAAACTAGCTAATGTCCTGTCAGTTCGTACCAGATAGATGCTAACACAATTATTTAATGTGTTTGAGATCAGCGATAGCACGTTGGGCCTTTGCCAGTTGATCAACGCGAGACGTATCTGCGAGGACTTCTCACACAAACTACATCGCTTACACCATTTGGGAGTAGTTAATGTAAAAAGGTACCAATCCAGCAAGAAGTGGAAGAAGAGGATGAAAAGTGTGTCCTAGAAAAAGAACAAGCATTTAATAACAATATTTGAACGAAAAAAAGAGCCCAGGAAATAAGGTTAATACAAGGTTTAGCTACACACAGTAGATTTGACCTTGAATATCTTAGTTTCAGTGAACTGTGGTTTGGTTTATTTTTGCATAGCTACGTCCATTTTGCCGCACCGTTGCTCAAACCGACCGTCACCGTCGTGCTTTTATTTTTTGATTTATCGAGGACTTTCCTTTTCCATTTTTTCTATTCATCGATGACAAAACATATTGTAACTTTAAGTAACTCTAAGTGCCTGTGTTTGCAATTAGCCTACTTTCAATAGAAGAAACGTTTTGCGTGTCTTCAGTTACCTGAAAAGTGGTAGACCTACTATCCATTAAAGGTAACTTTTATTTTACCGTCATTTAGGTGCCAGTCTTAAGGTGTAACAACGAAGGGGTCTGAGTATTATAAGAATGCTGTGTTATCCAGAACCCTGGCAAGAGAAATGATAAGGATTTACTTGTTATAATATATTAAATGTGGCCTAGTAACAGGCAAACCTACAAGTATGCGACCACTGATGTTTTTGCTCATCTCCGTCAGGTCCACACTGCTGTAATAAATTTATGTTTTTTTTTACACTGAAAAGTATGAACACGCGAGTGATTGGGAAAAAAATAACACTCCAAAACACATACCCGTAGAATTTTCCAAATTTTTATTCCATGTAGTCTCCTCAATGAAGAAAATGTTTTTGTTTGAAAGCGATTTAATGAATAAAAGTGAGCACCACCGAACATAATTCAACATGTAGGCCTAAATTACTATCTATGTTCCCGTCACAGTTCTCAGGTAGGCAGCGCCGTTAAAGACAGTCTATAACTGGCGGGAAGAAAAAAATTACGTGAACGGGGGAAAAACTATCCGGGTTTTAAAAATAGCTCAATTTGCCGTGATTAGGACTCTGTCGACTAAGTTTCGAAGATATTAACCCACGTTAGGTGGTTCAGTAACAGTGCGAATATTTTACAGTGCTGCGATGTTGGCATGAGATGTTCCAAGGATCTAGAGATGTAGCATCGCCTCGTTCTGTGCAGAAAACCTCGTGATCCGCTCAACAGACATATTGGTTGATGAAGTGTAGCGCCCAAGAATGAGTATAGGCCCTGTACAGTTTTCAACCGCTTAAGTTCTCAGCTCCTTCCTGTAAAATAGCGTAATTGTAATTATATCCTCGAAAATTGCTTTGTCGTCTTACTAAGACATAGTCCCGCTTGTATTCAAGGAATTGGATGCAATAGCACATATGTTATCATTCTACCTATATAAGAGTTCTCATTACTCGCTTCTTTTATGACAGCAGCCCTTCAGCACACCCGGTGTTTTTCTCAATGTCAATACACCCTTATGCATAATTCCTCGCGGGCATTTACGAGAACGCCGTCTGGCTGTCGCGCCAGTCCTGTCGTCCCTCTTGTTTTCCAACTAGACGAAGCGGTAATTGTATATATAGTAATGGCAGGCTGTTGTGGAAGAAAAATAGTCGTAAGACTCCCCCTCCCGTCCCTCTTAGAGATCTCCTTTGGAGGTGCAATCTGAATGCGGTCCTCAGACCTTCCTAAGAGGTTATTGTGACCTTAATGTGATTTGTTTGTAAGACCGGAGTGAGGGAGGGGGTCGTCACCCTGGTAACAACCAACCATCGGCGCCCGATCATTACTCGCTCTTTTTTCCTACCCTCCCTCCCCCGTCTTTACCAACCTCCTCCCCCCACCCATCACCGTAATCTCACCGCCCACGCCTCTTTATAAATTATTTCATTCACCCTGCCCTTGCCTTATCATAGCCTCGCCCGCCCTAACAAGCCACTCGCAGAGACGTTCAGTTGAGACGGTGTATATTTTTTATACCTTGTCTGTTCGCGTCCCCTGGAGGGTAGGCTACGTGTATATCAATGCCCGCGGTGACTTATTACGCGATGTGAGTCACTTGGTAACTGATATTTCACCAAGCATCAAGGATCGGGATCGAGTTGGAGGGTTAATGCGTCCATGAGGATGCTGTGTGCGAAGTGACATGAGAGTTGGGGAATGAGAGGGGAGAGCTGTTCTAATGGCGGAAGTGAACGGCGCTGGAGGGAGACGATATACACCCTGTTCACGGTAAATTTAACTTTTCTTGTAGCTCAAGATCGTGTTTATTACATGCCGTGCCTTCTTTGAGAAAGCAAAAAATAATATCGGCAGTGAGCATTTTCACAACAATTTTTTCCTTATTGAACTTCAGTTCCTATTTTTTTTTGTTGTTGTTTCCTATTTTTTCCAGTTCTTCGTATTCTCCACATGCTGTCGTTTCCTTTCTTGTGTTCAAGTTGTCACATATTTTATTATTAAAAATTATTATTTCTGTTATTTCCGATTCGTTGATGTTTCTTTCTAGTAGTTTCTTCATTTCTGTCAATTTCTTCTTCCAGAAATGCAGGAATATTGATTCTATTAGCCGGTTCTCATTAATTCGACGAAGGCGTCCAAAGAAGATTAACCTCCGCTTAATCATTACTTCTGATCACGGCCGTAGAAGAACAGGTCTGGACACTCGCCTAAAAACTTGACCCTTTTGTTGTTTGGCTGCAATTCACCAAGTTGCCGAGAGTGATGTGCGTCTTTGGCGCTGCAATCAAGGTGGTCGGCCTTTAAACTTACTTTCTTCTTATTTTCTTCAACATTAAAACAATTACTTTAAACTAAGCAATTAACCTAAACAATGCGTAAAGATCAAGTAGTTTATTGTATTTAAAGAATTCTTATTTTAAAGTCGGTTTTTATGGGCTATGCCTGCTATATTCTTTTTAGGGACTAAATTAAAACACATTTTGCTTTTTATAAGTTATTTATATACAAAATTAACACTATTACCTTATACACTTTGTTTACAATACACACTAAGAATATAAAAACACAAAAATAAGTATTATTCTGATATTTGATATGCGCACTACTTCATCAAGCTAAATTTATGCTGCTAGTTCTAAAATCTACGTATAATTACTATCCACGTTTTCCCCTTTTAATCGATACTAAACATTGCATAGTAAAATGGGCGCTACATTGCTAAATTCGTAATAAACGAATCACTTAGCCCATAAAGCTGGCTTCATCTCTGCGTTATTGCAGAGGTGTTCAGGGGCGTGCCAAATTTTCTGTAAATGAGGAGACGAATTACTGTAAAAAAAAAACGAACGAAAATAAAGTAAATTTTTCCTACTACATACCGAAAATTATCCAACGTCATTCTTAAATGAAAATGAAGGAATATTTGAAAATCTGGGAAATCGAGAATGTGGAAAAAGAAAGAGGGGGAGGGGGGAGGAGCGAGAACTCTGAGAATTTCTCACATAAGTTGAACTATCGCCAATGGCAGGACCACGCCTCGACGATTCCTTCCGGGACGCCGCATCAACGCTTACAGTGCGCCTGCGGTCGATATATGCCGGGAGGACGCCAACCACTTCTTTCAGTGGGCGATTTACTGGTGACATAATACTCTGCAGTTTTATTGTATTACAATTTACTTTGTCTATGGAAAACCAGTACTCGCCCAGAAGACGCTCATTTGACTGACATCTGAGAGATTCAGTGAAGGGAAGAATCCCCGGCATGGTGAGTCGACTCATGATATCTACGCTCTAGCAGGGTCAGCAGGGATGACTGTGACACTCTTAATTGTTTCACTTTTAAACTATTTGAGTAAGAAATTAGTAACTCTGGGTATTATAAATCGTATATCATACCATATATTTATAACTAAACTTTTTTTATTCGAAACGCCCACCAAATAAATATTTCTAAAGGCACAAAGGCATCGCCTAGTTTGTGCATAGCGTCCCTGATTTACGGTGCTCAGCTCATATTTTGTTTTTAGAGGCTTACAATTACCCGTCGTAGAAGCGTCAATCTTCACCTTGAGGCACTTCTCTTAGATTCTTCGACTGCTACGCGATTCAAATGTGATACAGGATTTTGGAAAACACGTTTATTTTTACAAACTGTTACATATACGTCTATTGTGCCAAAGTGTAAGAGGAATACAAGAAACCACTCCTAAGACGGCACGAATGTCATTGTTAGACACCACGCACATTGAGAACACAGTTTAAAAGATCTCCAGCGACCTTTCCAGTTTGCCGTAGGTAAAAATGTATGATTAACGGCGTGTATGCGAAACTCAGCTAAAATAGTTCACCGGACTGTGCATAGTACATACTCACAGCTTAGTCCCGTGGTAAGAACAATTTGGCAGAAATCTTACACGCTAGTTAAGTGCTTGGTGAGCAAAAGTGATGCGTAGAGATACGTGAATTTTGCGTATATAATTATTATAGTTCAGGCAGGTTTAGCACTACTTTACTGTCGCTTCCGTGATTCGACGACGGCTGTCTTGGCACGCCTTTTGACTACTGCAAGCCAGTAGTAAATATGGAAAAAATTCGTAGCTCTATCACTTACTACAGTCTTGTACGGTCAAAAGGCAATAGATAAACGATTGTGGCCAATGCGTGTATAAGACTGTGAAGTCTAGGCTCCTGCCAAATGAATCTGTGAAATTCACACACCTCTAGCGATGCGGCATTAGTAGAAACACTGGAAAATCGCGGGAACAATTGACTGTTTTCTAGACTCCAGCATGCTGTGTATAACACTAAAGGTTTTGTATCAGTATTGGTGGACTGGAAAATTTCTCGAATTCAATTATCTGTAGGTTAGAATCCATTGTACTGTGAATACTCAAACCCCGTCTATTCGTTCATTGTCTGTTGATCCACCGAGTAGCAGCAGTTGACGAATAGTCGTGGCTTTAGTATGCACAGTACAATTCGCGACATTTTCCAGTCCCTAAGTATTGGCTATCTTTAAATCACTGTTTCTCTCTCCAGCAGGCCCAGCTAGAGTTGCGCATCTTTAACACAGAATGTGTGTGATATGTTCCAAAACTCTTTATACTATTCACAAGTTGCATCATCCAATAATAGTAGGCTAAATATACTAGAGTTAACTGAAGACTATGTAGAATTTAAATAGCTCCGTGATTTCCCAGTGTCTCTCGGCTTTTGATATGAGTGCCCTAATATCCCCTTCGCTTCCGAGCCTACAAACGATCGGAGTAGGAATTCAATCTTATAACGGTAATTTTCGGAATATAGTCACGTATAGCATTTAAGAAAGCTTTAAATTCTGAATTGTTGTTTCCGTATAGTGACAATGTTTATGATACTCATTTTGTGGAGACGATAGCAGCCAAAACAAGCATTTTCGTTCAGACGTATCTACGCTTTGGGCTACTAAACACGCCTCAGATGATTATGATAAGACGTCTTCTGTCTAGTATTGTCTTGAGATTGGAACATTCCCCTTTCTTGTCGTAATTAACTGCATAATACAAGCATACTATTATCTGCCATCTACCAGTAACCCTACGCCATCCCTTCTCTTCTACAGTACTATACTTAACCAACATGAGTTATGTAGTCCCGCGTTAAGGTAGTAACTCAGTGGTAGTAGCAACAAATATTTTGTACCAGCATCGTAGTATTCTGTTACAGTCTGGGTGGTGTTAAGAAGTATCTACACTGCAGAACATGCACTGTTGAAAGTGTTATGTGTTTTATGGAAATAATACCATTCTGTAAAGTACGGACTATGATTCTGCACTGAAAGAATAGTATTATTTTAGGAACCATAATTCTATGAAAATAGGGACAACAGTAGGCCTATGATTTTGCTGTCGGTACCATCTGAAGTGTTCTTACAGCAATGTTTCTGTATAAGTAACAGAATGTTCTCTAGAAGGAGTAAAGAGCATCTTTATTTAATAGAACATAATGTTAATTACACAGAACAGATAGTTCTAGAAACAATCCAGATAGTACCAACAACAAACCTGGACTGTTGTCCCTACTGTAACAGAAGTTTACTAACAGCATTGTGGTTACCAAAAATAAACAAAACCAGTACCCCACTTGCCAATTTTGTTGATGTTATCTGCGTAGTACGTTACATGGTACCAATCATTATCTGTACAAACATTTTTCCGTTCTCGCTATAACAGCACAGCTTACACGAAACACTGTTATTGTTAATTCCATTTTTTTTAACTTTGCTTCCATTTAGGTTTATATTAAAATACTTTTTAACTCGGTTCTTGTTTTGCGTTTCAGTAGGTAAAACCAGATTATCTTCCTCTGCAGCTCAATATTCGTTACTTTACAACGTATTGATTCATTTCTTATGTTCAAAAAAGCTTTTAATTTACAATTCTTGATTTTAATTGGTTGGACTACATTTCGTCGTATGGTCGATGTTTCTCAGGTTTGCTGATTTGTTATATGTCAGTATTTTACTGTGGAAGAACTGTTTGTCACTGTGTTTGCGTAGAAGCTACAACGCTTTGTGCTGTGCGGAAGGCACGTGACGTCCATAAAAAAGAATTCCTTTTGAATACAATAGCGGTAGGCTGGTATTTGTCGTGTCTTGGGCTCGCAGCTAATGGTTATAACCGAACTTTGCCTTCGATTCTATAGCAAAGAATTGTTCGTGCGTGAGGAGCCCGAAAGCACTGCCACAGAGGCAGAAAGGAAGATTTAAGCCGACGGAATGCGAGGGGAGAAAGGGAGAACGCGGAAGGGTTGAAGAATAATTGAGTGCCCCGAAAGTTTTTTCCTGCAGTTTTTTACCTCCCATAGGAGTTGGATCTTGAATAATTAAGTCAACTGAGACCTTCAATTTTCTCGCCAGCGAGGGAAGTTATTCTGCTTTAATTCTCTGCTTACCCCTCCCCCCTCGCCATCTCTTACCCCGTCAGCCCCCGAGGGTCCACTCCTTCAGGAAAACAAGAAAACTCTGCCAAAATGCGATAATGGTAATGCATCGCAGTCCATTCCGAGTTCTTTCGTGAAAACAGCGAACTTAGCAAAATTCATATTGTTCAAGGTTGTAAGTGAACTGTTTCACGTCATTTTTGTTTCTTTTGCAAACTTTACAAAACCTGAAATGCTATGGCTGACTTGTAAAATTATTTTTTCTGTGAATCTTTGCAATGTGTATCAGACAAAACATTTTCCTTATATTAGGCTATCACACTTGAAAAAAGAAACGTGGAAATTCTCCCAGCCTTCTTTTGGTCACAATACTTAGTTACATCTATGTGTTCAAAATATTTCTTAATCGATAGCAAACTTAAAAATTTTTCACTAGCGCTACATTAAAAATGAATTGGTGATTTTCGACATAATATTTCGTAACGACCTCACTTACTTCCAGAATCCAACTATGTCACGTCTTTGGCGTCTCTTCTTTATTGCCTCATATGTTTAAGTAAAAGTGTATTCCATTGCTTTTGTTGAGTTTTCTATATATAAAAAAAATCACATTCGCGAACGCAGTGTTATATGTAAGTTTATGCGTTCCTTTCTAATTGAGGTCTATTGTTCGCTATTCCCTTCGATTTTATAAATAAATTAAAATAAAACTGTAAGCGAACCGTAAAGTGAATTTCCACGACACTTCTAACATACGCACTGTGTCTATTTAATACAAAAATTAGCGGTAATAATTGCTCAAAGTAATCTGTACGATTTGTGCTTTTCCTGTTGCAAAACTTTAAAATTTGCTCAATACTTAGAAAAGTAGTTTTGAATTGCTGCGACGTTATATTAAATTTGACAAATATACGTTTTACGCATATATACTTCGCTATGGTATGATTTTTTATTAGTTAGAGGCAGTGTAAAACGTAGGTTCTATGGGTGAGACTGGCACGTGCATCAATGATAACACTCAACTGGCGCGAAGTGTTTTCGTTGTCGTCTTTGGCTCTTGGAGCGGCGACTATTCAATTATGTTTATAGAAAGTGTAGTGTTATGTCAAAGTCTCTGTTTCTGTTTTATGAAACCGCTCGGTATTTTATTTATTTTTGGAGGCTGGTTTTAGACGTTTTGAAGAGTCTTAAAGTTTGAGTTCTTATTAATCGTGATATAAATTTAAAAACATAGAATCATGTATAGGCTATATACATATACATATTCATATACATACATATATAATATGGCTTTTACGTCTCATCGAATGTGAGGTCATTATAATCAGTTGCCCACGACTTTAGACAATAACAGGAACTGAGAGAGTTATCGGCCATTGTCTATGTTAAGGTACCATCCCAGCATTCGCCTGGAGGGATTTGGGGGAAAATATAGAAAATTCGAAACCAGGATGGCTGGGCGGACACGGGGATGGAACCTAGGTCTTATCGAATGAAAATCCAACGTGTTACTGTTGCGCCACCTCGCTCATTCAAGAACGAGTGATGTATCAATAAACGCTGAAAGCACTATTTTAAATATTTAAATCTACACGTCTTTGAAAGTCAATATGGAAAAACTAGGAAACAACAATCATAGGTAATGAAGATTATTAGAAAACTTTATGAGCAAGCACTCCTGCCCAGAATGATGCATGTACCGAGAGAGGTGGCGCAATAATAACACGTTGGACTTCCAATCGGGAGGACACGGGTTCGGTCCTTGGTTCCGGCCATCCTGATTTCGGTTTTCCATGGTTTCCCGAGATAGCTCCAGACCACGGTCGTAGATGTACAGGTCTGGAGACTCGCCTATCTTCCAATGTATTTTACCTGACCCCCTTGTTGTTTGACTGTAGTTCGTCAAGTTACCGAGAATGTTGTGTTTTATTGGCGCTTCAGTTAGGGCGGTCGGACTCATACTCCGCCCACTTTATTCCATTGTTAAATTTATAAAGTAAATAAAGATTGCTGTAGCATTTCCTTAAATTTGTGAGCGAAGGAAGTATTCCATAAATTGATAAATAATACGTTTTGATAAATTGTTTGTCTTAGCGGAAAGGAAGTGAGCGGAGTTGAGTCCGACCGCCCTAACATCAGCGCCAATAAAACACAATATTCTCGGTAACTTGGTGAACTACAGCCAAACAACAAGGGGGTTAAGTTTCCAGGCGAGTGTCCAGACCTGTTCTTCTACGGCCGTGCTCCAGACGAATGCTAGGATGGTACCATATCAAAGGCCATGGTCGACTCCTCTCTTAGCTCCCGCCATTGTACAATTCGTGTGTGAAGGGACATTCTCCGAACAGTTCTGCCACATTAGGCACTGTCGTACAACATTTTGCTACTTCAACCGCATACTGCAGAAAGGCAACATGTCCACTTTTCGTAATTTTTCATCGTCTCTGATGATCTTGCTGTAGACGAGACGTAAAGCTCACTTACCAGAATGATGCATCTCTTTCGCCGAAATTATACGTACGAGATTGTGGCGCCAGCGATTCTACGTTACTCGAGAAAAAAATGTTGCTCAGAAAGTTAGTACACGTGCTGCCCAAGGTCTTCGTTCTTTTTTTCGAATTGGCCTCGAGTAACGTAAAATTTTTAACTGACGGTTTCAGTGCTGAATTATGTACGCCCTCTTAAAACATTTTGAATCAGCACCAAATAGAGCTCGCGCGGCACGCTACATCACCGATCATACGCAAGGCAAGGGAGGATCACTGTTAAAATACAAGACACGCGTTGTCTCGTTGTGTTGCCAGCACTGTACACTGGTACATATGAGCATCTGGTCACGGGGATCGCGTACGGCGCATGACTAACTGCTATTTGCGGAAGACACTAACCACAGCTGTTATTCTTGCGCAAACACTCACGCGAGATGTTTCACCTCTGCTATACTCGCTTGCGCTTTTCCTGTTAGCGGCGACAAAGAACTCTCGCTTCTCGATCAATCACCCGTGACATTCCCAATTTTTGGCCACTTACAGTAACAACCAGTTGGGGATCCAGCATTGGGAGAAGGGAAGGCCTACGCATTAAAAAGTGGGTAAGCCCTATGCATACACCCCAAGCCAAAAGTGGAGGGTCCGGGGGTCCTCCCCCAGGAAAATTTTGATTTTAGAGATGCAAAATGGTGCTTTTTAAGGAGTTTACGCACAAAAAATGTAATTACATAAAAAAGAAAATTTTAAAATAAATTAACTTATGTCTTAAAAGTATATAATGCTAATAAAAATTAAATTAAAACAAATAGAAAATAAATCTAACCTTAAAAGGAGTGGGGCGGGCCCCATGCCCCACCCCTACCTAAATCCGCCCCTGGCATCAACCAACTGTTGCAATTACGGTCACAACGGTGATTTTAAGGGGGAGGGGGGGGGCGAATTATTAAAAAAATGGCTGACAATTTGTCATGCAGTTTGGTGTGGTCGTCTACATCTTTCCCTACAAATAAACCAGTTTCATTCTGAAATGTTCCTTCATCGAGTTCAATTATTTAAGTGAACTGTTGCAGTTGTGTGTACACGAGGAGTTAACATCCGATAAATTCTTTCAGAATATTCTGTTAAACTCAGACTCTGTTTATCATCGAATGCACTCAGGAACGTTACTATTAACTGTAAGTCAGGCCTTTATGAAGCCCGGTTTACACTGTCCACAATTTAGTATACAATTCCGTACCTAATTATGTGCACGTAGCATCCGACAGTGTGTACCACAACTACGCTGGTCCCAGACATAATTTCATACTTAATTTCACAGATAAAGCCCGGTGTATTTTTCATTGAAGTGTATTTTAACACGCATGCGCAATGTATGAACAGTTTCAGGCTCGGCGCATGCGAAGTACGCAGGTAGGGTTGTCAATATGATTATAATAGAAATGAAATTCTTGTCACACGTCTGCCGGAGTTATCAAAACCTAAATAATGCAAGATAGTCTAACGTGTTAGGCAGTTACACACGTGTCTGGCATGTGAAATAGTTTTTGGGAATTGTACAGTTGTACCTTATGGAATATGGCAACCAGCATCACAAATATATTTTTTTTCTTTTTTGTGTACCGAAACTTGTTAGTAAACAATGGTAGTGTGTTTACAACACAGAAGTTTTGCCACATAATTCTGGTATAAAATTGCAATCAAAGTTTATGAACATTAGTAAGTAAGGAATTGAGTAGAGAATTAAGGATAATGAGTACCGCGAGGAATTTCCATTACAATTCTGAAATTTGATACCTATAGATATAATCACACGTTATTTTTGTATCAAGACTGTCAGTCTCACCTGATCGATAAACATTTCCGTAATGTTGTCGCTTACGTATTCCAGGATTGCAATATACTTTGCAGCATCGTTTACAATTTATTTAAAACCAGTGGCTGATAAAGAACAATACACACACACACACATAAAATGTTAAAAGAAGAACTCGCCGACTGATTTCGACGGCATTAATGCCATGTCTTATAAGTAATAACACGCTTTTACAAAGTAGTTCCCGGACATTCGTGGAGTAGTTGTTTGGCCGACACTTCGTTGTCAAGCGGTCACCATCAAGTTTTTTTTCATGTGATCCCGTATCAAATCCATGGTTGCGTGGTTCTGGTTCAAACTCGTTCGTGTAGTCTGGGAATGTTAACACGTATTCTAGTTCGAAGAAAATTATCGTGACACATAAATAGCAAAAAATAAAAATAAAGTATTGTAAGATTATAAACGGCAGTTTATTTCTAGTTCACAGCAGACTACGGCGGAGGAATTACGTAACGTGTTAAAAAGAGAAAAAATATGTTAGAACATTTTCCTTCCGTATTGCAGTCCTTTATTTTGCAGGATGACGACAGCTGACACACAGGTCCTAACCTACTGCACAATGCTTACACAATGCTTTAACAATGTCACAATTTTGCTGTCAATTGTTGCTTCCACCAGAAAAGAAAACTGCATTCTAAGAAAAAATTAACCCAGCTATTTTTAAAACTGACTTAATGTTTATGTACCTAAATGTTAAAACATTCCTTTGCAACTTAAAAATCGCCATAGGACTAAGTCTGCTAAGATAACTAGATAAGAGCAGTGAAGTATCGTCACGATGTAGACGCTAACCTCTTGGAATTCTTGACGGTGACGCCTCTTCCAGGAATAAGCGCACAGTGCAAAGATGGGCACTCTTTCCATGAACTCAGATGATCTCACTTCGCTCAACCACGTCATTTCCACGTTAACCAATATCTATTAGTAATCTATCAAAAAAAATTACACGATCCCTCGCGAGCACAAGAGTGAAATCGATCGTCTAGATATTTCCAGCACTGCGATGCATCTAATTATCACATAAAAAACCTCCAACCGCAATGAAAATACCAAGAATGATTTTTATTTAAATGACTAAGTTTTTTTTTAATTTGAATAATAAATTTCTCCCGTTGACGTATTTAGATGGTCAACAGAGGCGTTGGAAAGATATGGTTTATTCATGAGTTTGGGAGCGACAAAATGTCGGTGCAGTAGAGCAGAAACAGTAAAAAAATCTATGGATATATGAGACGATTCTTTATTAAAATAAATCTGCGGCTGGAATGAATTTCTTGGTCGGAGATATTGCAGTAATTTATTTTACTGCGGAAACCGCCGTCTGGCTTCAGGAAACTCTTGGGCACAGAATAGGCTATTGTACAGAAGCAGTCTGGCGTTATCGGTTGCATGTTGCTCTGGTAATGGATAGTATTATCATTCTCTCGTAATATTACGAATATATGGATACCTGTCAACTTCTTTGCTAAGCAATTTACATGTTAAAAAGTATTAAATTACAAAAAAAAATTTACGTTTAGGTAGTAACAACTCTGTAATGAAGCATTACCAGTTAAAATACGGTCTTAATAAACCTGTGCCCTGTTGACTTGGGTAACATGCGTAGGATGTCAACGCTTGCTTTTCTGGCGGACTTTTTTTTAAAGTCGCTTAACCTTTATCGACATTTTTTATTCAACCAGCAGTTGCACACTACTTATGTAAATTTTCTCTCTTACACGGGCGTTCAAATCACTTATTTAAAATGTCATGCATTTTAAAGCATGGAATTATATTATACAGGGCATCGCGCAGCACCGATTACAGGAGAGCACCTCATAATGTAGGGCTCCGTTAACCACTGCTCGAATTCAGATTGAACCTTTTTGGTTATAGGCTTAGCCAACGCCGGTTCGTCCTCTTCGAGTTATGGGTCTCTTCGACAACAAGGTCATTAAAAGGCGATACCAGGGGCGTACCCAGAAAGCGAATATCGGGATATAACCCCCCCCCCCCCGAATTACAATCAATTTCAATAATAATTTAAACTATTAAATGCATATAACTGCAACTATTCCAAAGAAACAAAATCAATTATTAATCTATGTCTGTGTGTGTTTGTAGGGACGTATAAGTAGTGCATTGCAACAAAAATATTCCGTCTCCCGAAAAAAATTCTGGCACTGCCTGTGACAATAATAATAACTGGGAAAGGAATCGGCAGTGGCCGTTGTTTAATGTGAGGAGATTTTAGTCATTAATTAACATCTAGGTTTTCTAGGTCTTTAGCGCTGGTTAGGGTTTTTTTTTAAGGACACACCTCGTATTAGCAAATATGTATGCAAATTTACTGTAGCTTCCTAACCTAACAAAACCGTCCTTAGATTTAGCGCACAGTATTTTTTATATTTTAAACTAAAATAAAATTATTTACTTTAACTAACTTAACTAATTGCCACACAGCCTGTGATAGGTTTAAGGGGGGTGGGGTGTCTGGCTCAATCACCGAGGATGAACGAACGCCACGGAAAATTTCTGAAGAGCGGGAAAATTAACATGATTCCAGACGCTCAGCTGGCTGGAGTGTGCGTTAGGTGCGAGGGATGTGGCTAGATTAATTGAAGTCTAATAGCAAAGGTGCTGGTCTAGTGTAGCCTGCAATGAATCAAACGTTTTAATTGATATTTAAATCCTTTCGGTAACGCGTTCGCTTTTTTATTTGAAGATTCGGCGTCGGTAAGAGGTGAGGGAGAGATGGGGAGTAAATACTGATGCCCTAATCAAGCCAAACTGACGAAAAGCTAAACTAAATAAAAAATAGATTCAGGACTTATGTGAGATTTTAACGTTAACTTTTTTCTATGGGTTATGGCCATGCTTCATGGAAGTTGTTTTTTTTTTTTTTTTTTACTTTACATCCGTTTTTACCATTATTGATGCTTTTGACAATAATATAAAATGTCAGAACCAGTAATGTGCTATAGAGTAGGTGCACGTAACATAGGTCTGCAGTGAATGAATCGTCGTCAGTAGTTCAGTCATAGCGACGGTCTGACTTTGTATTTTTTAAAATACGTTTTCTAATTTTTTCTAATATGGTGGTCGATGAACATTTGATGAACTCTTGAGCTGCACAGTTTTACGTTACACCGTGAGGCTAAAACTGTCGGAGAGTCACTTCATTTGTCACGAGGTATAAGAGGCGAATTCCCAGACCTTTCCCTTCAGAGCGGTAATGTTGCTCGCCTTCACCGCAGCACCGCATATGTAACTAACTCCCTTCGGCGTCTAACCCTTCGTTTGTTTTCAGAGCACGAGCAAGAGAATGATTTCCCTGGGGTCGATCCTGCGGGGATAAGGCGATAAGCCACCCGTCCCATCTGCGGTAAAACGTCCATCCGTGTGTTTTCTCTCCGAGCCGCATAGGCACGTGTAACGTATAATATCGTGCGATGTCTGTCGTAGGAACACGTTGCAGGGCCCAAGGTAGCAGGCTTCCCAAGAGGAAGCGAAGAGTGGTAACCTTCATGCTCACAGCAATGTTGATGTAATTTGCAGGAATGTTACGGACATACGCCGCAGTAGCGTCGTCCCAGGAAACTGAGTGACACAATAGAACAAACCAGGGAAGACAACTTGGATTAGCTGTACTCTGACTACAGTGCAGTGTACGTTAATCTTATAACTCTCAAATCAATGATCCCCTCACGAAATGATACTGATATAACCGCTAAGCAATCAACACTTATTTTTATACTGCTAGGTCTATGGATGGATTTTAATATAAAATAGGACCGCATTAAAATCATATTAACTTGTCAGCAATTATTTTACAAAATTATTAAATTAACACCAACTTTCAAGCAGGTGAAACTGTGATTCAAAGTAAACGGCAATTGTCACAGTTCTTATTGACGCACGGGAGAAATGTCGTTCAATTTTACATACAATAATAACAATACATTCTAGACTGTTCACTGTAAAGTAAGCAATTTCGAAACGCTCATTATTTATTGTCATCATATTAGTGTATTTTTTGCACTGTTTACATGATAGTAGTCATGAAAGAATTAAACACAACGCATAAATTTCATTTAGTGGAGTAGTGTGCTTGTACGCCATTGTAGTGCACTAAAATTAGGTATTTCCGCAATATTCCTCTAAATTATTTACCCCCGTTGCAAGAAAATTCCTAAGGCGTCATAGATTGCACTGTATAAAGAGTTAAATGTCCGAGGCCGGAACTATTATTTTTTTACGATCAACAAATGAGTGTACGTGTTTTGCAAACTAATGCATAGTTGTCTGAAAGAAATAATATTTTGATTCATTTATGATTATCTTTATAACAACAGATTAACTACTTTCGATGCAGGAAATATTGTAAGGTTTATTGAAACGAAAGAAACAACAGGTGCAGACTACATTTGTGTTAAAACCGAGCGTGGTGGAGCAATGGTGAAACACTCGCCTCGCATTCGTTCGGTAGGACTCCGCAGGTTCGATCCCCGTCTACGACCATCCTGATTTTGAATTTCCAGGGTTTTCCGAAGTCACTTCGGGCGAATAAAGGGATAGTTCCTTAAACGGACCATGGCCGACTCCTACCCCTTCCCCCTCCCTCACCTCATGTACCACAACCAAGGCGTTGTACTGTTCAAGGACACGTAAACATGACCATGTAAATGAAAATATTAAAAAAAAAAAAAATGCAGCGACTCATATGTATACACATACTTACATATACATGCCTATAAACACACGCACACACACACACACACATATATGTATATATATATATATATATATATATATATATATATATATATATATATATATATATATATATATATATATATATATATATATTGTTCGGGATAAAGTGAGTACTAAAAATTTAAGCTTTAAAAATACCACTAGACATTACTGCATATAATTCTACATGAACTATAGTTGCCTTACTGCTTGCATAGTTGGCAATGAAATTATGCAATATAGTTTCGTGTATCTCCTATTTAAATTCACCAATGCTGAAACAAAATCAACCGAAATCGACATAATTAAACTTTTTTTTACAAAACTTTATCGATTTATACTGACTGCACATTTTATCTTAGACGCGCAAACTTCATGTGACGTGTCCAGAGAGATTAGACATTTTCCGACGTCAGCCTTTACGCGCGGAAAGACGCGAATTGGCTGAAAATAGAACTTTAGCAGGGCTTTTTAAAGTGCTCACTTTATTCCGAATAACCATTTTCTAAATCACTGTAAACCCGCCCGTGGCGTTGGTTCCAAACAAATGATGTAACGTAGACATAGCGCATTCTTCCAAGAAGCTGTTTGCGCACACAAACGCAGAACTAGTCGCGCAACTTTCACTCATGCAGTCGTCCTCTCGGCGGTCAGTCAAGCGGATATGTTGTAGCCTTGAGAGTTATTATTTCCGGGCAGCAAATACTTGTTTTTTTTTTTTTTTTTCGGTACTCTGTAAACGTAAACACACCAGTATAAACAATAAACACGGTGTACAGATTTCTAAGTATTTAAAGTTTGAGGCCACAGCCATTAATATTTTTTCGAATACTCTTCTTGTTAAGACAGTGTTCAAAACGAGTACTCACGTAACAATTAATTACTCATACTGTAGAGAACAGTACCGAACACGGAGGCGATATTTTGAAGACTCCAATGCACGAACCATATGTCGCGTTGTGTAATTCCCTTCTCTCGTAACAGTGTACCAGTGATTACAGAAATATAATGAGCTAACACTCAATGCAGTGAAAAATTTTTTAATACCTGAACACGCAGGATTCAGCTTAAATGTCTTTTAAGTATTTTGTTACCAACAAGCATTTCACCATAAACATTTAATTCATATTTTTTTATTTTACGAAAACAAATTTATTTCAATGTAATGATGCATCATTATAAGACAGCAAAACTAAGTAAAGAGCGTAGTAGTGTCAGTAAATTGAATAAAATTAATTATCAAAGCTAAGACCTCGAAACGAATTTTGTAACATGAAAAAAGTAAATAAATAAAATATCTCGGAATCTAGGATTTAGCATGCTAAGACGGGAGAGAGGTGGTAAAACCTGAACTGCTATCCCTCTGCTAACGTCGTTATATATGACGCCATGTACAGGAGAGTGGTTAACGGTCACACCCAACACTTTCCGCTCGTCCCAGTCAGGTTTACAGATAATTGAACGTCTATGGACTCAACCTCTAATACGCGCTCCTGTACGTAACTGGACTCATTCTGGCCTTTGTGTGTGTGTATGTATATGTATATATAAATGTTAATAAATAAAAACTCACACACACACCTAAACACATACATGCACTCAAAGTTCTGACGTAGATATTGGCTTGCCAAGACCCTTATCTAACGTTAGAAAGGGGAAAAAAATTTGTTAGAAAGTTCTAGATACTTTTCATGAAACAGGTCTCTATTTAAGAAGCAAGTCCTGATCACTATCAGCCGATAATCACAACGAGAAAAATGAAAGAAATTTTAATTTTAAAAGCGGAAAGGAGAGAAAGTTACGGGGAAACGTAGTTTTCCTTATGGATTTGACAGACCTCCCTAACTTCTTATTCAGCATAGCAAGTATGCTGGCCTTAAATATACGTTAAAATGCGACATGGGTAAACATTTTGATTTTGTCAATATCTTTGCCGAAAATAATGGCGTGTAGGAAATACCTCACCGAGCTAGTTTAAATTCCTTGAACATTTCCCCAAGAAATCGAGGCCGTGTTCAAGCGGCAGATTTGTTTTCAAACAAATAGGTCACGTGACCATGACAATTGACACAATTTGCTTCTGTCATTTCATCAGATTTTCAGCTTGCGGGATAATAAATACGAATTACTAAGTTGCAGTCATGTTATTTTGGCCACAATAAATATTTTATTTACAATTACACGTCTATTATTTTTTTCCGCCGTGTGAGTGGTAATACTTCACGTTGAGAAAGATATAACATGCGCCAACACTACGCAATGTAAAGGAAACATCTTACATTTCCTCACGTTTATTCCTGTGTCAATTATTTCCTCACTAAACGCGACTGTGCAATCGTCACTCAGCTACCGAACAAGCGATTGTAACAAGAAGTTAGTACTCGGCTCCGGAAGTCCGCTACGCCGAATGGGTTTGTCTGCGCAGCGGAAGGCAGTATATGACGTCGGGAGGTCATGCTACCGGTCAAGAGCGGAAGTGCGGAGTTGCTCACCTACAGTCACCAGTGCCTCCCTGCTGAGTCAGGGTCATGGCCTTCGGTCATACTGACGTCGCGACCACATACCCACGTCCAGCACGAGTCCCCAGGTATCCAGGCGGAAACTCTGGGAACTTTCCGTCCTCTGCGACCTCTCCCACACATCTATCTCAGTTTGGCGTCTATGAAGTGTGGATACTTGGCGCAGATAAGGTGGGTGGACGTATTTCGCGTTCGTGGCAAAGAATTGCGAAAGTGGTAAGGATAACACAGAACACGCATCTTACCTCCTCTAACGGTCGATTGCAGAGTCATGTGAGGAAATTCATGAGGTGAAGGTGAAACTAAAGAGAACTTGAGTAAAATATGACAATTTTTCGTTCGCATTGCACAGTCAGAAAATTGAGATATCTCGGTTGTGAAATGTTACCACAATATTCGTGAGAAAAGTAATTTCTCTTCGTGCACGAACTTGCGAATCAGCGAATATAGATAAACAGTACATTGTATTATATTTATAATGCGCAAAACTTACATGACGGCGATTTGATAATTTACATTTAGTGTTCCGCATATTGTAAAGTTGAAAAACCGCAAAATAAAAAGTGATTTTGTTTATAAAGTGGTATTGTAAAACTTTTGTTTGAAAACAAAAGTGCCATTAAAACACATCGCTTTCGTGTAAAAATGTACAACGAATATAAACTGTGTCGCAGATACCAGTGCGGTCTATCCCTTACATCATGGTTATGTTCATCCTCTAAAACATTACACATAAATTCAAAATAAGGACATTATTTTCCCCACGTGGCATTGGACCCTCTATTTACGGCCGCCATTATTGATTTGCAGCTTGGGATAATCTTAAACGACACATTAAGAATTCCTCAGTTTTTACTTATAAATTACACTCACGTTTAGTCTCTGCAATGAAAACTTCTCACATTTCGCTCAGAGAGGCCTTAATTAGCCTTGAGACATTGTTTCGTGAGAGGAAATTATACTCACAAGTATCGCTTACAAAACTAATACAATTTAATATAAAATGATTTTATCGCACTTGAACACTCTAAATGCAATCCCGTGAAATATCTTTGTATTTAAAACAATTGCTGAACATTCAACTTTTTCTGTACTTTTGCGTTTTTTTTTTAATTCAAAATATTACTTAAGGGTCTTTTAAATACTTTATTGCATAGCTCATGGGATTTAATATTTTATCGCACTTGAACACGCTCATCGGTTTGGGCGTTAAACTTTTTCTTACACTTGCCATCTTCTTGTATACATACAACTTTGTTGCGTACTGAAATGTACTTTTTATTTAATTACCATAACAAGTGTTATTTCATTACATTCAACAAAACAAGACCAAAAAACTATTTTTAAATAAGTATGTATCGATTTTTAAAATGTATCCTCTTTAGAGTGTCGATTCTGTAAATTGTTTAGAGGATTAAACACAAGATGTGATAGTCCGCGTTTGGTGCTTGGATAATTTTGTTTTATTTTATTTCGTCTTTCATTTTCTTGGTGAAGTTAAGGCTAAAGTGCCTGCTCTTACACTTAACCTGATTTTAAACAAAATCACATGCACAAAGGTAGCAATAAAATGAGTTGAAATCTATCTAGAAACAATAGAAAATAGTAACTAAGAATATAAAATTGACGTAGTTAAAATAAAATAAGCTGACAGCTGCGACAAAAATTAAATTAAAACTATTCTAAACCCTGGAATACACTTGCAGCTTACAGCATACATTTTCTATAAGTTATTTGACAAACAAGAATGAGATAAATAATACAAATTACTTGTGCAGTTAAGAACATTAGAAGAAAAGTTTACAAATCTGAGACTCATACGTGCATACATTTTACAGTTAAAGATTACGGAATTCACTAGCACGCTCAGTTTTTTCTGTTTAAATGCCTTCTTCAGTCGCTTTATAGCTAGTACTATTCAAATAAGCAAGCGAACTAAGACGCTGTTTCAATGATAATACTAACATACTGCTTCCATCGCAGAGCCTGTCAATATATTTATAAAATTTAAATATTATTGGGTTAACAATAAAATTTTCGTGAGCTGCAAAATAATTGAGAACACGTAAAAAAGAAGAAATCCACTCGGGCATCAAGATGATTCCTGCGAAGTTTCCCGGTGGTAAACATGAAGAGGAAGCTGTTGCAGTGCTACTGCGCGACCACGATCTCAAGAGTTGACATCTTGAATGAATGCTTGTATGAATGTATGTATGTCAGAACTTAGAATTAATTGTATCATTTTTAGTATGTTTAAGAAATTAAAACTATATTAAGTTTTCAAGTGCCTGTTCTGCGTAGCTTTAGGGACAGGAAAATTCTTCGAATTCAATGACTTGCATGTTAGAACCAAACATCCTATGCATAGGCTACTCAAGCCCCGACCATTTGTCCACTAGCTGCTACTTAGTGGAACATAAGACAATGAACGAATATCCAAGGCTTTGAATCCGAGTCATTGAATGCGCGAAATTTTCCTGTCCCTAGTAATAATACGTGTACACAATACTTGTATGGTTCCAGTGTAAGATAAGGCAAATATGCCTTAACTACGCCTAGTAAAGATGATTATATTATTACTATTAAAACGAGGAAGCGGAAACGGACACGGTGCATGCCCTTGTCGAGTGGCGCGGTAGGGGAGCTGAACCACCTGACGGAGGATGGCTGTGACGTTCTCTGGAGACTAACCTCTGGACCCGCGCGCAAGTATGGCCCTGTGTATCGTGGCGGAGGAAGGCCATCTGGAGTGAGATGACACAGCCCAGATACCGCCCACGACACCCTCTCTTCCGGAGTGCCCTGCCACTGTCTGCGTCATATCCGAGCCGTCAGCTGCTCCTCCGACCTCGAGGCAGAGAAGTGATTCTGACTGATTCAGAGGAGGCGACCCCCAGCCTCACCACGATTGACGACTTCCTCACTACGCGTGGCGTCACCAGCTTGTTCAGCTGCCTGCCACTGCCCAGTGATAAGCCGCATAGATGCTCGAGCACACACAGACCCAGTGTTGCCAAAATGTGTTGACGTTCAAGTGTCTCGTGGAATGTACTGTCATTGGGGTAACTTTGTACCATTTTGGGGTAACATTGTACCACATATTTTATATTATATAATCGCTTATTAGCCTTCAATCTTTACGTAGACTTCATTATTAGCAAATATATTCATCAGGAACACAACCGTATTCATAAAATCTTAGATATGTAATTTGAAATTAAACTAGGCCTGGGGTACAAAGTTGCCCAGACTGATACAAAGCTACCCCAAATGACTGTTTGTATGTGTGAAATATGTGTAGACTGCTCAATTTGAAAATAAATAGTTATTTTATATAATTATGTCAGTTATGTGTGTAGTAACGTGTATGAGAACATTTACGAACTATAACTGAAAATTAACGGCACTCTGCACTGAAAAATTTGTAATTTTATGATTGTACCAAACACTGTCCAACTCCTACGAATTACAGTAATAATAATTTCCCACAAAATAACATATTTTTTTTCCCGTTTCACAGTTTCCGTACCAGCGCGTTGCAAAGTAGCTATTTGACTATTTTCGCTACTTAAAGTAAAAACTATTCAAACGATAGGAATGAAATAATTTGACATATTTTTATATTTAACGTAAACTTTATTTTTTAAAAGCACAGATGCTCAAATGTATGCAAAAATGTAGATCCATTGAAGATTTTTTTTGCATACAGTCTTTACGTATTCGTAAACTACTCAATTTGCGCGAGTGATATATGCTTAGGAACAGTATTAAGTTACACGCGAGTTAACTCACATCAAGGCCGTCCACTAATCTCTGATCCATATTTTGCAGATGCCGAAAATAGCGAAAATGCTAAATGTTTGATTTTGCGGTCTTTTTTGTGCCCGAAAATGTAAATGCATTTTTTAAATTTTATTTATTAATTTCGTCTTTATTTTTTTGTGAAGTTAAGGCTAAAATACCTTCTCTTACACTTAAGCAAATTTCAAACAAATATCACGTGCTGAAGGGTAGCAATAAAAATTAGTTGAAATGTAACTAGAAACAGTTCAAATTAGTAACTAGGTATATAAAATTTATATAAAAATAAAGCCAGTTGACAGCTGCGACAAAACTTAAGCGAAAACAATCTAAATCATAGATGATATTTGCAGCAGTTTTTTATTTTGTTATTGAAGGTGAACCGGTGTTCGTTCAACTATGTGGGAATGCATGTGCATAGCTTGTTTGAAGTTTTTGCGCGTGTATCACGTATTTTGTGCAAAGAGGTTACTCTGTGACGTAATTATTATACGTTACAATTTTTCAAAGGTACGTTAATTTTCGGACCGACTGTATGAGCAAAGCATTGTAAAGTGAGCTCTATCAAAGCCATTGCTGCTCCATTCCTGTCAGCCAATTTGTATATATCTCACACTTTAGTTTAACTGTTACATGGTGAGTAATAAATGCAGAGTGTAGATTTTACTTTATTTAGTTACGATCTTACGGCCAAAGTAAAAAACAATATTTATTGTAAACAATGCTGTATTTAAACGTGCTTTTCTTATTGTGGGCTGCGAGGCTATCAGCGACAGTTGGTCAGAAAGCAATAAAAGGGGACATAAACGGTGATGGCATTTAGAAAGGTTCAGTCGCAGCATCCGGCAAGTCATGGTGAATGGAAATCAATAAGGCCGGATCTGAATCAAAAACCTCGTCCACTGCGGCAGCTCTCCCGGTTTTCCCAGATAGAAAACCCCGCTAGAAACGAGCGGCATGCACGCGATCCTCTTGTCGAGATGAGTATACAGGAGCGGAGCATGACTGATGACAGTCGTGTCTGCACGCGGATACAGCGAGAGTCACGTGGCTGGGAATACCGCAGGCGACAAAGGCAGGCCGGGGCTGAAGACATCGTGCGAGGGCTCTGAGGGGGCGGCACTCGTGCTTGCCTGCAGTGAAGTCATCGAGTGCCCTCCGCGCGGCTAACGAGTAACGAGACGACGGTGACTGCTCTTACAAACTCCTCTCTGCTTTCATTACGACTATCATCCCTCATTTGTACTGTTTTGCGATAGGTATTCGAGACTGTAACGTGGACTGTGAGTTGCAGCCAGGCACTTTGAGCTAGTGTTGATGACTGCCTTGGTATCCTCGTTGACAGCGGTATTGGCCAGAGAATTGCCAGGATGTTCTGTGTAATCTATGTTTATATGAAATTTTTATTTGCGAAGTTTACAGTGTTTAGCTTCTCACTAAGAGAGTTCGGTACATATTAAACGTGTAGTGTGCTCTATGGAGCATAAATAGGTATATTTTTGTCATTCAGACTACAGAAGTACTGCAATCCTAAACACATTTTTCTTACTTTCGAAAATTTGCGAGGAATTATTTTTCTGAATACGAAATAATGTGTTTTTAGTACACAACCCATGACTCAGAATAGTCTATATTACGCTAAAGGAAAGCGTTACTCTGACGAAAATTTTCGTCAAAGACAAGATCTCTAATTTCTATCGTTACCCTTTTCTTTCGGCTTTGGCATGCCATCTTCCAAAGAAAGATGCAAATTTTGTTTAAACGATTTTAGTGTACATTTAAGTGTCTCCCCTGCTGGCGCGAGGCTGCGATTGTATCAGACTGATCGACAGCAGCGCGTTTTGTGGTGAGGTACGCTTGTCTCTCGGATGGGTAGGCAATCTGCAGTACGCTCATATATGCCCATGGGTAAGTATGAAACATGCAGTGCATCACCGGACACCGAAACTCCACAATTGAATCAGTAATTTGAAAAACAACACACGTTAATTTTCTACAGAAATTTTCTACCGAAATGACTTATGGGTGTTATCATTTTCTACAAAGGTAGTCAATGATATATGGTGTTTCTCAAATGAATATATCTGCACCTCAGAGGCATAAGGCACTATATACACTTTCTCAAAATGCACTTTTTACCATAAACATTACCACAGTTTTAAGTACTTTCTAGTGATATACAACACGAAGTCTGTGTTGTGTCAAAAACTCTTATCTTTGGATATTACATACCTGAATTCATTAGTGAATCACACTCTTCAAACTTCTCTCCTGAAAATATGATTATTGTGACATAGTGCCTTATGCCTCCAGTGTCTCGTTAAGCTCGCAAATAGTTCCTAAGAGTGCGTGGTAGATAAATAAACGCTGAAAACATCAATTGATTAATCATTTCTATGCTTTTTTAGAAGCCATTGTGAATAAAATACTCAATGACAACCCTAGATAATGATATTTGCCAACTTTAGGAGTAAATATTTATCCAGAATTACTCAATTGTTACGCGTGATCTCTTGCGCCGGAGTTAAATGCACAAGGTTCCGGCGTCAGAGATTGTGCCTCAGAAGTTCGTAACACTGGAAATAGTTTTGTTAAAAACGTTGGCTAGAACTATTGTCTAGGATTGCTATTGTTTAATTTTCGCTAATTAGCTTCAAGAAGCCTACAGTTATAAATTAATGATTTTAGCGTTTAATTGTATACCACGCCCTCTTAATGGGGTTTCAATTATACGTGTATCTACCTCAGTACAAAATTATAACACCTACAATTCATTTTGGTAGAAAATGTTACTTGATGTTTCTCAAAAGACTGATTCAATTATTATGATAGTAAAATTTATTGTTATAAACATACATGTTGTGATGACGTTCTTTGTTCCCAAGAAATTCACTCGTGAGCTTACTTTCTCGTTTGCCTTGTGATCGACAACGGAATTTCGTACTGACGAGTTGGTATGTCGCCCGTAGTCGGCGTGCTCAAATCGTTCCTTGAAAGCTGCGCATCCGAGATGCGGCTCACAAATATGGTGGCAATAAATTATACTGTATTTAGTCTCTCCTCACGGGAGGTACGCGGCCTATAACCCCGATTACCGGCGTCAGTCCGCGACTCTTGTGTGTCCCTGCCTTGAGGCAGCAGCAAACAAGAACATCTTCGCCAGCCAGTCACGTGCGAGAATTTAAAACGCCCCTCGCTTTCCCCAAGAGAAACCGTTATTCCACGCTAATGACATTTACTGTGTTACATTCACTACCATTATTTACTGCGCCTAAAATTATATATTTGTACAACTTGAATAACACGAGTTGATATTTCAATACACCACAAGGCGTCATCAGCAAACAAGAAGAATGTCCTTACCAGCCAATCGCGAGCACTCACACGCAACCTCTCTTCGTCCTCTGATCCCGAGAGAATAGTTCATTTATTTTGTCTTTGAGCAAATTGGATACGTTAATGATAAACTGTCATTTCTTTCACTTAACCAAACGTAACTCTTAATTCAAACTTAAACTAAACATCAGATAATTGAAAACTAACTAATAATACTGCAGAGTTCACATAAAATCTATGGATAGTTAAAAATCTATACTGTTTTTGCATAAAAATAAATAAAGCAATTTCACTAATGGCATTTGCACGATTTAACAATCGCTGCAATGGTTTGCTACACCTCCTAAAATTATATTCCTACAATTTTAATCATACAAGTTAATATTTGATTGCACTAAAAGACATACTGCTCATCCAATGCTCGTGATTAGCTAACCTCTACTGCCGTTACACTTTGCTCCTCACCCGTGGAAGCAGGGACAAGTTGCCTCAGTCACTTGCCTATTTGTCTCAAATCTATTCATATTCCTAATTCTTACATTCTACCACAATATTTCAAAAATATACTGATTTTCTGTCGACCACGTATTCAATAAGGTCACGACATTTTGACTTGTAGTACTTTTTGTAAAAAATAAATTTACATTAGATTGCTTGTAACTACACACTAGTCTGGCCAATTAAATAATAGTAATAATAACAATAAATCGCATTTACTGGGCTCATTTAAGGCAATTTTGCCTTCTCGAACACCTAACCTTCTGCAATCTCACACAAACACTATAACTGAAGTAAATTAAGAATTAATAATTCTAAGACAAAAAAAAATATATACTAAATACACGTGGAAATAGAACACAAAAATGTGAGATACGCGGAACAATATACTGCCAGGCACTCAAAACACAGTTTTAGCAAGTAGCCTAGTAACTGTAAGTGGCATTGCCTAGTATAAAGCCTAAATGTATGTGGTCCATGAGTGCTAGGTTGCTGCAGGCTCCAACACTGGGAAATCTACTAATTTCTTCACGACACGTGGTAATGCTAACCACGTTCATGCACCACATCCTTGTCGATGACTTGCACATACAGTGTATCTGCCAGCCCCTCTGAGCACACTCGCCAGTGTGATTAATGAGAGTCTTTGTTTACACGCCGATAACAATCACGTTATTACTTCGAAATGAACATAATCATATCTCGAGCACATCAAAGTTCTTGTGCGGGCCTCCTCAGCTGTTGTAACAATTCCTAACTAAATTACACTGGACTTCGTTGTTGTCTCAAATATTGACCAGTCATACTGCGAGCATGTTACCAGTGCATCATGAAATAATGTTTATATCTGCACGCTATTTACTAACAACAATGTTGATATTGTTCTCTGCCCCTTATTTCCCCCCTCTTTAATGGTTGTTGCGGTTTCTGTTTAAGAGACACCCTGTCGTCGGAATCATAGAATTTACAAAATGCGTGTTTGTGAAATGACTCGGTAAAATATTTGTGATAGTATTTCGGCTCTCTGTGTCTCATTGAAACCGTTAGTCGTAAGGTTGTCAAGCGTGTGGTCGTATTCATCAGACATATTTGCAGAACATCTTATATGTGCTTACAGATGTTGCAGAACATGTGTGTCCGTTTGTTTTTAGTTTAAAGTCCAGAGATCATCTCATGGAGTGGTACAATAAACTGTGATGGTTGAATTTGCGAGGCAGAAGAAAATTTCACTGTTTGTTACTTTTACATAAAGTGCTGCACGACAACTCTCCTAGTTACCTACATAATCGATTTCATTTCCTTTCTCTCTCCCATGAAGTTAGCACTCGTTCAAAAACTGATAATACATTATTAATACGATCCCATTGAACTAATTTTTTTCTAACTCTTTTAGTGTCTCGGCTGCCAGACTCTGGAATGAGCTGAGTCAGAACATTCGTGGCGAGGACTATAATTTAGTAAATAAAAGTATCAATGTCTCCATCAACCAATTCAAGAGGAAACTGTAGCATTGCTTGCTAATGCGCGACCACGATCTCCAATGTTGACATCTTGGATGAATGCTTGTATGAATGTACAGTACGTACGCATGGCTGAACTTAGCGTTAATTTTATCCTTCTTGGTATGTTTTAAAAATGAAACCTACATAAAGTTTTCAGTTGCCTGTTCAGCGTGGCTGTGTCTTGTAAACTTGATGGATATTATTGTTAGCATAGGTAGTATAGTTTATTGCTATTGTTCTTTAAAATTTTTTATTTTTATAATAAATGCCATATGTATGTAATAATGTGTGTACGCAACACTTTTATGGGTCCAAAGTAAGAGAAATAAAATATACCTTAACTGCTCTTAATAAAGACGATTTTATTATTAAGGTTATTATTGTAATATTTACCTCGTTAACTTGTTTCATACCCCTGATTGGAAATATTAGAACTGTGAGAGCCACCCCCACTACCGACAAATCGACACGCTGACTGCAAAATGAAATAGTAATAATAGTGTGCTGGCTCATACTGCTTATAATACCAAACGCCGTCACACCGTTCGGATATGATTATATATATATATATATATATATATATATATATATATATATATATATATATATATATATATATATATATATATGTATATGTATAAAAGGTTTCACTGACTGACTGGCATAGCCACAGTGCACACCGCTGGACCTAGAAACGTGTCATTTTGAGGGTGGTTTACTCTCAAGGCGTAGGCGAGTACTAAGAAGGCATTTATCGAAGTTGAACCCTTAATAGGGTGAAAAAGGGTGAAATGAGTTTTTGATGAATCGTTGATATAGCTTGAACTCGAAGGGCTATCGACTTGATTTTTACTGTAAAGGGGCACATTGAAAGTATTAAATTTCGGCATTTTTCGAAATACGACATCAAATGGTGTGAAAAGACGTTGAATATGTTTACGATTATCGAAACTTAATAACACTTTAAAACAGAAAGTTGCTTGTCGCTTCAAAATGGCGATTACGTAAATAGTACAAAAGTGATTTCAGCATTTTCTGAAATCATACTTCTAAGAGGTAATAATTTAGGAGACTTTTTTTTACGAACAGTTTATATAAATCGAACCTCCCAATCAATGTAACTAAGTAATTTTGCATTTGGACTATACTTACGTAAATTGCCAAACTACTATTCAATGATTTTCCAAATTCAATCCCAAAGATGTAAATGATATAATCATAATAAAAAACTTGTGATTTTGTCACTCTGAAAGCGACTGCTTTATTGCTCTAACTTTTCAGGTGCCACGTGTCCTAGAAGAATATTTTAGCCGTCCGTGTGCTCACTGAAAGTTGTAAATATTTAAATATAATAATTATACATTGTTTCGCTTCCGTCACAAGTTTCTGCACTTTCAAGTCTTAATTTACTATGACAACAGTTAAAAGTATAACTGAAATGTAACACTGATTCACTTGACATGAGTTAAGGGGGTTCCCTACGTGTGCCTGAAATGCGTTTGCTGTGAGTTGTGAGTATTCATTTTTTGACGAAACTACTTACCGCGCAACAAAATGGTTCGTCTACGAAAAGATCACACACTCCAATGTATGACGCTGTAAGTTCAAACATTCCGTACGCGTATTTTAAATATGATTTCCGGGCCTCCCAAAACCGTAAAAAAAAAAAAAAAAAAAAAAAAAAAAAAAAAAAAAAAAAAAAAAAAAAAAAAAAAAAAAAAAAAAAAAAAAAAAAAAAAAAAAAAAAAAAAAAAAAAAAAAAAAAAAAAAAAAAAAAAAAAAAAAAAAAAAAAAAAAAAAAAAAAAAAAAAAAAAAAAAAAAAAAAAAAAAAAAGGAGGGGGTTTATTCAAACTGCCGTATCAGGGAATATAGAAACCAGAATCAAAAACGTACAAATAGAAGCATGCGTTTGGACTTAAAATCATACGTCTCACAATAAAATTATATAGTCACCGCTTGAAGTCCCATAGAACCATGAATACCAGTAAAATTCTGCACGTCAGTTGAGTGGCTTGCGCGTAGAGGCGAAACTGCGTTACACACGCCGGCCGGCGGCGACCTTGCGCTCCATCGATTTTGTGCCTCACACACACAAACGCAGCCTATATAGGTAACCGCCTTAACAGAAAATATTACGTAATATTATACATAGAATTTTTTTCCCAAAGCGTTATAGTAGCATCTACGAATTAAAAAAAGACGAAGTGCGTACTATGGTGTACTTATTTTGTTATATTATTTTACCATGTCGGCTATTTCTAATGAAGTGTTTCTTAGACTATTTTTCAAATAGTAATTAATGTTTTTATTTTTGTAAAAATCATAATTGTTTATCCCTAAATTGTAGTATTTTGAACTATAAATGGCTGTCGATTTTGTCAATTGTGAGAAAAATTAAGCATTGCTTCTCGCTCTTCTTTTTTTCTTTCATTTTTTTTAAATGTTTTAATCATGCCCTGGTTAATTGTAGTAAATGCTAGTAAATATGCAAGTCGTTTTAGTAATACGTTATGTAAATTTATTTCTTTTTAGATCCAAAATACACGCTTTTAAAGGGTTCTAAATCTTTATAAATGCAAGATTGCCATGTAGATGTAGTTTAAATGGCAATTAACACTGCAGTAATGCATGGGTTCATTAAATCATTGCTTCTTCGCCGTGTAACAAGCTGGAATCGTTGCCGCAGTTTCGTGTGCCCCTCAAATTAGCGGCCCATCAGGCTTGGTAACCAATTACTGACCATCACGCTGTCAACTTGATTGATGAGCTGTCAAGTGATGTTATTTATATTAAGGTCTACATTAAAATTACATTAAATTTTTGTAAGATAATTGCATGATATATTCTACGAGTATTATATATTTTTATGCTCGTTCCCCCATTAGCAAGTCAATGTGGAAACTAGGGAACGTGCTATAGTTGTGGTAATATTATAGTAGTCTTTCTGATCACATCTTTGGTAAGTAATTACGTTCGTGCCGCCACAACGAAGAGGAGGAATTTACTATTATCATAACTCCGTAATTTCAGCAAGTTTTTTCAGATGCTAAGTTCAAAATTGTATTTAACTGGCGGGGTTGCTGATATAAAAGTTTAGAAATAAACCCGTAACTTAAACAAGCAAAATATTTTGTACTAACTTAAACGTTAATAGCAGCATTATTTTTAATACATTCTTCAGTTTTTTTCAGTCTAGCTCAAGAGAAAATGTATACTAATCATATACCAGTGTAAATTTTCATTGATGTTTTACTGTTTTTCTTTTCGTCGAAGTCATGTTTATTTTTGCAAATTCATGCGAGCGCCATATCAGTAGTCATTCTCAGTGCAGGGTCAAATATTTGTTAAATGTAAAGGTACTTAGATACTAGGAATAAATAGTTCGTGGTAGTATCGTAAATATTTGTAGTGGTTGCAAGGCGGTATGTAGGTTCACAACTAAGATTAAAACTACAGTCAACATCCACTTTATTTTGTCTACTCCTCTTAATGATTCTGCTACCACTTCAAAATAAAAAATAACTGTACTGTCTATACTGTTCCCCCTCCCCGTTTTTTAAAAATTGCAGTGGAATAATTTTAGACTTTCCTCTGTTTATGCTTATGTTTGTGTGTTTCAGTTGATGTAACTTAATTGGTAACGTCTACTTGTGTAAGAGTGTTCTGTAATAAATACCAGACCAAAATAAAATGTCTAAACCTCTAACAGTGGTACCGAATACACATTACTCCAAACCACCAGAAAAATTTGTTCAGTGCAATGCTCACACCAAAAATTATTTTATTTTTCCTCATCTTTTACAAATATTTTTTTAATTGCTGAATTTGTAATAATTCTTCACTTTTTTTACTATTCAAGCAATTTTGTTTAAAGATAAATGCCAGGAAGTTACAAATAAACAGGTTATTTAATTTTTTATTTTTTTTATTGAATTTGAAATTTAAACTGCGACATCATTTCTCTTACTATAAAAAAAACTACAAATGGACAGTTCAGTTGCTAAATGTTGGCCTACAAATAAAAATACTTTCTGTAACTTACATTTCACATCAATTAAATTAAGTGATATAAATATTAACTACTGTACCTCTAGCACAAATATATGATATATTTAATTAGGAACACCGAAAATCTAAACAATGAATTTCTTCAAGAGTTTAGATACACTAAAGTTAATGTACTATTTTATATACATGTGATAGTTTTCACAGTTAATAGTGCATTTACCTTAAAGAAACGTACACCTGAGGTAAACAGATTTTGCACTACACATATTTATTAAAACATTTCACAAATACTTCGGCGACATTGTGTTCACAAAATCTTTGCAGGCACTGCATAGTCGTGTCATAGCTTCTTCAGATTTCTTCCCTAATTTACTGCAAATTTAATTTTTAAAGCAATACAAAGACATATTTTAAAAAAAATTTAATGAAAAATTCATATTCTCACAGTCATATTCTGCTTCTAAAAAGTATATTATCACTTTCGAAAAATGTATATAACAAAAATAAGGATGATTCAGTATCACGAACAATTTGAACAAGTAGTGTTACAAGAACAAATTTTATGCAGTGACCGATTTTGGGTGAAGCGTGGAACTAGTGTCCATGGTTGCCTACCGTCCACAGCCACATCCTCGCCCAGACAACATGGCAACAGTGCAGGAGCCGTTGGCACAGCTCGACGGCACGTGGGCGGGCCCGGAAGTAGGCCGGCACGTCACGAGCCAACCAACTCTGAGAGGAGAGGCATGGCGAGCACAGAGCTGTGCATGGAAGTAGTGCATCTAACTCCCGACAACTCGAAGTTCAAGTCTTGTCTTACAGTCTTTCGTTTTGTACAGTAATAATATGTCATCAATATTCATGCATTGGCATTAAATATTCCCTCGCTTGTTAGGACATTATGTAATCAGTACATCTGGCAAATACATGTCGTTGATGCATCTCTAGATCGTGTCAAGTCTGTCACACGACGTCAATAGCGTTTGTCACTAAGTCGTCAGCAGTTTGATGGCTGCCACGTCTGAAAGACAAAAAATGGCACGGCACTGTTAAGTGTGAGACCGTCCTTTTATCACGAATCACGCGGGGTTTTGACGACAAATTATTTCGACGCGCCAGGAAAAAGTGTTTCCTTGCCGTGCGGCGATGTCAACACCTAGGCTAGTTGTCGTGCGCCTACGTCTGGTTGGCTGACTTGGCTCCGCGCTTGTCCTTGGCGGCGCGCACGAGCGCCTGGCCGAAGCTGGCGTCGTCCTGTGGCTGCAGTTCGTCTTTGCAGCCGCCGTTCGAGTCCGTCACCTCCGACAAGCACGGCAGCTGGATGATGTGGTTGGTGCGGTCGATACACTGCGGCCGCAGCGTCTCCGGGTGCACGTTGAAGCTGGAGTCGTCGGGGCAGGGTCCGCGAGAGCCCAGCGGGTAGCACCTCCTGTCGTGCGCCATCGCCCACGTCGAGTTGCCGGGCGTAGAGTTCTCGCGGGCGCAGGGGTCGTTTACGCACCTGGCGTTGCCGTCGTCCTCTGCTTTGACGACGACGAAGACCTGGCCGCGGCGGCACGGCCCCCTCTGGTAGAGCGCGTGGCAGGGGCCGGAGCTCCGACCTAGTGTCCTGGCGTGACCGGGCCGGCAGAGACAGGCTCCGTCACCAAACAGGTCCTCGCCTAGGTAGGTGCCGTTGTCTTCCCCTCCGCACAGCTCGTCCTCGTCTCTGGTGCGGTGGCAGGCGCCGTCGCTCGGCCACCAGACAGCCCGCGGCACGTCGCAGCACCTGCACGGCAAGCAGGTGGCCGAGATGGTAGGCAGTGCGGCCTCGTCGAGGGTCAGCCGGCTGCCCGGGTCGCAGGGCCCCTGCTCCAGTAGCGAGTAGCACTGGCCCGCGTGCAGCACCTTCCTGGAGGCCAGGCACTCCAGTTGCCGTCGCGAGAACTCGCCAGTCTGCGCCGCCTGCGCCACTGACGTCAGTACCAACATCACCACGACTACCTCCATGTCCGCGTGCCTGCAGCTTACTGTCAGCCGGTCCCCGCCGGCGGCGCTATACATTTGCCGCGGGTTCGGCTCCGCTCGGCTTTTGTCGGCAATTCTCGCCAAACGTTCCGCGAAGCGAATCGCTCGTGACACGCTCGAACTCCTTTATTTTCGCAGCAACATTTTGTTATTTTCAGTTGAGTACGCAGGGCTAGCCCAAGTAATTTTCCCCCGGAACGCTCACCAAGCGAACCCGCTCCCCTTCCCCGAAACCTTAATATTTTCTTGTCGTATAACTTAACGGTGCGGCTTTCTCGTTACAACCTTTTGCAGATGCCAGGCTATTAAGTGTAAATGTATTGTAGTTATTTAATTAATCAGCAGTAGGTATGCTTTTATCTACATGACTGCGATGCTATATTAAAATGTGCAGTTGAATTTCAATCGAATGTGAGCAATTTCGCGTCCCCACAATCACACTAGCGAACTATGTTTTGGTCCTATATTTTTTTCTGTCCAGCGTCCTATACCATCCTACATTTCTTATGCATATTTTATTCGTTTTTGGCGCTTAACTTGAAGTAGTACCCCGAGTTACAGCCCACCCTCTGGACCGACCCTGCGTTGATTATATTTTATCCACTTCAGAGATAATTTCTGTAGCAACAACAAAATAGCTACGGAATGTTCTATTACTTTCGGAGACGTGACAACTGGGAGAATAGTACAACGCCTCCTGCACCTATGCAACGTTATAATATGTAAAGAAAGGCAGATTCCCATAAATACGAGACAGGAATGAACGGCCAAGACATTGATCGTATACTGCTATACACCTTCAATGACCAAACTGAACTTTGTATAAACGGAGCAAAAAGTTGGAGCAGTTGTTTCGCCACTGAACATGTTCTGCATTTTCGTAAGGGGCTCTGTGATTATTACCGTTATTGTAAGGTTTCACAATAACTGTAGTATTTTCAATGTATTTCCATAACTTGCTTTATGTGGAATTTTTTTACGTATTTACTTTCGTCGCATTGAGATGTTGCTAATGAAAAGTGACATCAATAAATTGGTAGTGACGTGGATGTTTTATTATCAACGCTTTATTTCAAAGCTGGGATATAGTTGCGCGTTAACATAACCTGCCCCTAATTGGATGTGGGTAAACTAATATTTTCTGTACTTTATATCACAATTTCACGTCAGATTGCTCTTCGTGCATTGTATTTTTCCCCCCTCCCCCAATATCATTATTTGCTGCGTTCATCCCTAGAATCTCTAATCAGCTTAGCTATAAAGACCCTGCAGGCAGATGATGGAGCAAATCTGAGATAAAATCCGGGAGGATGAAAATGGAAAATTTAGTTTTTACCCTTATCCCACAACTCGAAGATGGAAGTTAAATATAAGCTAATGCAAAAATGAAATATTAATTTTACAACTGCCAATAATTTGTAAATAGTAGCGAATATAACCATGCATGCTCTGTACGGGGAAGTTAGATAAACAAACGAAATTTATTAAATCTACTACCGTAGACCATGTTTTGTTGCCAACTCAAGTGAGTGACCGTTTTTTGCTCTTGTGTACCTTTTCATCCATATAACGCCAGGCTCACATGGACGTGCCTTGTTCTGATTGGGCCTATATTAAATAGTCAAGAAAATTACACATCTCGAGTCACCCAGCGTGCCGTAGAAGACATTTTACAGGGCCTTTTGATTTTAATTGAAATGCCCGGTAAGTTGTCACGGTAAATTAACTCTGAAAATGTTGACTGAATTTTGCTTAAAACTGACTGTCAAAATAGAATATACAAAAAGAAAGCAGACCTAAAATACCAATTTTCTACTAATATTTTGCAAGAGAGAAACGTTCATTGAGAGTAATACTTTGTGACGTAATTGAAGTTACAAAATCACGACGTTCACCAGAAATTCATCACACACACACACACGCACGTTTGCTCGTGAAGTTGACAAAACTACTTTCAAGGATTGCTCTTTTGTAGCTTATCGGTATCGTTCAAATTCCCTGAAATTCCAATTAACTTTTTAGCGTGTACTTATGTACTGTGCCATATTAAACAGTACACATAATTCTAAATTTCTCTTAACGAGCTGTAGTTCTATTAAAAAAAAAAAAGCTGGACATCTGTTAGTAGCAGCAATAAAACATCTAGTTGCCATGTACGGCGGTGCAGTGATAAGACAGTGTACTCGCATTCGGGAAGGCAGGTTCGATTGTTGGTCCAGCAAATCTTATTTCGGTTTTCCATGGTCTTCCGAAATCACTCGAGGTGGATGCTAGGATGGTTCCTAACTGAAAGCCATGACCGATTCCTCACCCATTTCCCATCAATCCGAACCACTGGTTCCGTTTCTGATGACTTTGCTGTCAAGTCCAACATGGTGGGTTCACACTTTCTAAGATTAGGGCCTACCTTGTGTAGAATGTGACTTTAGACGTTAACTTTTGAACACGGTGCAGTAATATACTTTCATTGACACTTAACGTTGCTTTGTTTGTGTTAAATAGTGGCAGGAAAACAAATTATCAACTAAGTTTTCAAAGTGCTCACTATTTTTAACCATGCACTGGCGGATCTAGGGGGGAGGGGCTACCGGGCTGAAGGGTCCCCCCCCCCCCCCCCCCACAAATCGTGTTTAATGAAGCCAAAGTTACCCAGTCGCCTCAAGGAAACCTGAGTTTTGTTCTATGATGATCCAAGTACATTTAATGTGTATGTTATTTTTAATATTCTGTAACAGTAAACAACCACACTTTTGAGATGGCTCGTATATTTTACAATCCATAAAATCACCCACCCCAAAGAAATATGTTTCTAAATCCACCACTGGACCATAAAGTCTGTTGTTTTGAAAACCTACTTAGGCTACTTTTTTTTAGTTTCAGATGATAAAAGTTTAATGCCACTATTTAATATAAACAGAGCAACATACGTAACATTCACAGAGTATAGGTTGTATCGTAATCTAAAGTTAAGGCCAGGGGATACAATTACTTGGTGATTATTCCACACAAGATTAACTTATCTTAGTGCTCACTTATCACGACGCACGTATACTCGTCTGCTGTTGTATTATCCAAGAGAACATACATTCTTTTTTTCTGTCTACGTTGCTACTAACGTAATGGAATGTTTTGAAAAACTTCCGTGGTCGAGTCATGCAGTTGTTAGTACCTGCTGAGATGTGGGGTGATTAGTCGTGTGTTTTTATGCGCTGGGTCACGGCCCTTTTGGAGGGGGGAGGGTACGATCTGGGCCTTGATGCTGCGGTGGTGGGGGCGGGCCAACACCGAATCGGTGTTGGGCTGGCTGGTTGTTTACGAAGAAGTGTTTATTTACATAACACGTTTTTTTTTTTCATATGCTCATATTAGCAAGGTCTTCTCCAGTCTTGAAATATACGGCCTCTCTCACCTCCGTGAGTAGCTCGGGTTTCCCGCGCCTCGCCGAGGAGAATGGCTCGCCGATAGTGGAAAATTTTTTAAGCTGGTTCCTCGAGCTTGTTATTAGCTCTCGCTGACGTCACGACCCAGGCACGCGAACACGCCATTTTTTTTGGCAAGGTCTTGTTTATGTCGCATGCACTGGGGAAATACAACCAGTTACGTTTCAACACGGCATTAACTGTTCTGCGTTGAGAGTAACCGTTATATTTTCTTGGCTTTATCGTTAACTAGCGTTGAAATTTTCCACTTCCCACTATCTCCACTTCGGTGTTATACTTTTAATGAGTACTCACAATAAAATGAGCACTTGATAACATAAACACGTGCTCTTGATCTCGCAGTACCAGACTGTTTGTATGAGGCCACAATAAATCACATATAAAGTTTTTATTTGCTTGTTTTCTTGTTTGTTTGGCTGTTCGGTAACAACGAACGATGTCTTTGTGTAGAGGTTTTATTACTCGCTTTCGTATTCGCCAGCCTTTTCGGTACAAAATTTGCAATCGATTTTTAACTTCCCGATGAGCTGGATACTTTAAACCTAGCTAAGAAAAGAATGGCAATGCAATATAACAGGAAGAAAATTAAGGATAAAAATTAATATCGCAAAATTTCACAAACAAGTCTAAAAAGCAGAAAACGCTATTACATTATAAATTTTTTATATACCACGATTTTAAATCGGACTAAATATCTCAAAATAATTTCTTATGTGATAATACTTGTAAGATCAAAACGAAAAATCGTTGAGTACATGCTGTAGTCGTTGAGAAATGTCGCTTCCCAGTCCATATAATTTGCAGTGTAATAAAGATGGTATTGACTTAGGATAACTAGTAAAATAACTAGTAATGTATGAACTCACGCCTATTACACAAGATTCATTTTTTCTTTTTAATCTTATAAGTAATTTCATAGTATACATAATGTTGTACTTTTAAGTCCATTCTAAAACGTGTTATATTGTTTCTTATTTTATAATACTCTTAATATTCTGTACAAGGTTGTTTTCAGAAATGCTCACTGGAATTTTTATCACGGAATTCTTCAGCAGAATAGCCATTGCGCTGTCTCATATACTGAGTGTTTTCGAACATCAACGGCAAACTTCGGCCGGTGATTCCTTATAAAAAAATTATCAGAACACATGGAAAACTCTTTGTGTCTGAAATTTGTGTTAATGAAGAAATAAGACTTTGGGATTCGAATTTTAAAACGGCAGTTTCCCAAAATATTGGAAACAAAATGACTTGGAAGGACAATACTCTGAACATTGCTTTACGTTGTTGGGCTCTCTTATCCATAGCAAACTGCAAATACATCCCACCCTTATAAAATTAAAAGGGGTGGCTACTTCTTGCGTACAATTTTTGTTTGTAGCGTCCGGCAATTCGAAAATTTAACTAAGCTTTATTCGTCTATGTGACTTACGTAACAAAATGATCCTCTTGTTGAAACTGTCTGGGGTCTATCATTTTCGTTCCAAAATTCACTTACGGATTCGGCGCGACGAGCTGATAAATGTATGTTACATGTTGTTTACAGTGAATGTCGTACGTCGCATGTGCGCTCAGGACAACGAATCACACATGCACGCGGTATTGCCTATGCTCTAGGCTCTGTATCGTTGCACCGAATCGACATTAGAACATTACCTTACTTTATTTGATACCTTCCAACTGCCAAACTGGCACTCTAAACAGTCTTGGCATTTGGTATTTTTCATTTACTTTGTGACAATTAACGTGGAATATTCTGCTTGGTTAAAAAAGCATATTATTACACATAATACTTACATCCTTCCATAATGTACTTCGCATATAATAACCATAGAAGTAACATTTTATACACAATAGTTGTTACTATGTTAAAATTAAGTAATAATAAGATATACATAAATTATTATAGTGTCTTATTCCTTGAGGTGAAATATTATTTATTGTATAGTAACATTAGCAGGTCTACACGGTAACTTTAATACATTACAAAACATTTCTTTAAATATATTTTGTGAGTGTAAATCTGCTGTTATGAATATATCAACGAATTATGCAAAATCGTTGAAATGTTTTACTTGAATGTGTTACAGTTTGTATGAGACTTTTTGTATAGCACAGTTAAAAGATGATTTTATAATTTAGTAATTATGATTAAAAGTTCAATTAGCTATGCATTTTGAACCAAATGCACCTTGTGTTACTTTGATTTGCTTTCTGTAAAACATTGTAGTATGTTTGTGTAAATACTGAAATAAGTGTTCAAACACACTTACATAATTTCATGATTCTGCATGCAAATAAACACATAGTCAACATACATGATAGTAATTGTGGGGGCAAAAGTACTATAAACGATTTTCCATATACATACCACAAAAAAGTAATCCAAGCATTTTTTCCAATATTTTCGTGAGATGTACTAAACAAAAAATTTGCGAACATAGATGTGTCAATGTTAAGTTAACAACTACGAACCTATTAAACAGTCAAGAGGCAGTTTTAAACAATCTCAAGAAGACAAACAACCAGCACTTTTCTTAAAACTTTGATTCCGGGAAGCATTCTTTAACGAAACGTATGGGTGCGTTATGGGAAACAAACAGTTCTAAAATATGCAACATGTCCAGTGGTCAAAACGGTTATGTAAGTGACATTTTCAATACATGGTCTACCTCAAATGGCATGGCATACTATTCTTTCTATCCTTTTTGTACGTTTAAATTGATACACCCTCTGCAAGGAATATTTACTCACAAGTAAAAAATACCAAAAATAATGTTCTGGTACTCGCAACGCTGCAAAATAATAAATAAAAAAACTGTGCGATCGCGAATTTGACAATAAAATTCACGGCAAGAGTATTTTTTGTACCTTTCGCATTCTTGGCTGAGTCTATACATTAATTTCAAAATAGCATTTTCTGTTCCATTATTTAAGAATTTTACTGGCCCATTAGTTTTTATCGTTTCACCATTTCTCATTGAAGTCAGGCATAAACCTTAAAATTATTTCCACGTTACCCTTTTCACAACCTTCTTTGAACATTCTTCTATTGACGTATTCCATATGGCAGGGTGTTGTCCAAATGTTGGAATAGAGTCATCAGTATTCAAACAATCAGCCAAATTCAAAGCTGAACAGACAATACGCCCTGTCATGTTTGCGAGCTTAATGCTAATGTGAGCGTTGGAGTTAGCAATGCGGACAAAAGCCGACGAAAGTGGCAACCTCTGACTGCTTGAATGCAAATTCATGTAATACTGGCCTAGCATAAATTCGCCTGCCGGGCAATAATCGTTATTAGTCGCCAGAAGCGAGCAACTACAAGGCGGTTGACGAGAGACCAATAACACTGTAGTTCATCCCCGTGAGAACGCTTCCTTTTAAGCTATGGAAAATTAACTATAGGCGATAGGAAATAAAGTGAGTACTTTTGACCCCTAGTTACTTTTTTTTCTTTCCGTTACTTTATAGTTTCCTGCTACTTTTTAATATGAACAAAGAAACATAAGTAACAATAAAAGTGTACAGATTGTACCGTTAGTTAACGTCTAAGGTCACAATAAATAGTACTTTTCTTTATATTATTATTCTAGATAAGACAGTCTTCAAACGTTCTCATTTTATCGCGAACCGCCTATAGGCTATCATCATCATCACCACAGTGAAATGACACAGTATTCCGTGCCCTTTGAGGCAGGTTATGTACGGAAGTTCGCCGAGCGTTAGCTTGCAATAACTGCCGATGTTTCGTATTTTAGATGTCCGCCTCTTGGTTTTTCGACATTCGTTTGTTCTGTAATTCAATGTTTGGCAAAACGTTGTCCATACACAGTGTTCAGTTGGGGTTCACTCCATGTGAATGTTAATCTGGGATGAAAATTTTACTCTAAACGCATTTCATTCACGTTCACTCCATGTAGATTCGAGTCCCAAGTTCATTCTAGTCCGGAACTGATTTATAATCGCACTTAATGTGAAACATGAGTGTAAAGCAGCTAGCGGGTTTGCGGCATGTGCTCAGGAAGGACTGTGTGTGTTGCAGTGTTGCGAGACGAGTTCCGCCTGGAGCCGAAGAACTTGCGGGGGACTCCGGGAGAGACGATACTGCTGGATTGCGGCCCGCCCAAGGGAACACCTGAGCCCACCGTCTTCTGGCGCAAGAACGGCCAGGTCATCGAGCTGGAGGACAGCGACAGGTGAGCCGTGAAATGCGCAACCTCATCGACATCATGGTCATGACGTCGTCAATTCGTTGTTCACATATGCTGTATCGGCTCGTCTAATGCACTATCGCCTCTACCGCAAGACATTGAAACGTCGTGCAGTGGTATCGTAGATCACTCGCCTCCCATCGTTTTATTGGTGGAAATTTTTGAGCCAACTCCATTGCATGTTTCTAGAGTGGCTTCACACGAATCCCACGAGTAGTTTTTTCAGATATCAGGCTGGAAAAGGTGTTTTTAGCCATTTTGAGGGTCTCCGACATGATTTTTCTAATCGATGCGGTACTTTGAAACTACCTTTCCGTCAGCGTTTGAAGTGTTTTTTTCATTCCGTGAATCGAAACAATGGGCACATGTGAAATAGTCTCGTAAAAAAAAGCGTGTTCACGAACACGCTGCAACACATTTCAAGCGCTTGGTAAGCAGCGCCCTTAAGGTAGTTCACGTGGCAAAAATTCAAAATTTTACATTTGCTTGGCACAGTGTTCGTTTTATATACGTTTTATGACTACATTTTCCACTTGTAGACATTTTTTAGCTCACGTAGTTTTCCCATAGCGGCATGTCAAAGTCAGAATTTGCAAGTTACAGGAACATAGGTTTAGCAAAAACCAAGTGACTTACTCGAATAAAATAATTTACACTGAAATGAGATATAATGGACACTATGCTAAAAGATTTAAAAACACAGACTGGAATTTCTTTGTACTTTTAAAAAAATCCGAAAATGACGAAAATTTACCTCATTTATGGCAATTTTTAAAAAAGACAAAATTACTTTGTTGTGTGTTTTTAAATCTTTTAGCATATTGTCTATTATATCTAATTTTAGTGTAAATTATTTCGTTCGCGTAAGTCACTTGGTTTTTGTTAAACCTATGTTCACGTAACTTGCAAATTCTGACTTTGACATGCCGCTATGGGAAAACTATGAGAGCTTAAAAATTTCTACAAGTGGAAAATGTAGTCACAAGTAACGTCTATAAAAGTAACACTATGCCAAGCAAATATAAAATTTTGAATTTTTGCCACGTGAACAGCCTTAAGAGGTGTATGAACGGAATGTAATTCCCAGTGTTTTAAGGCGTGGCGACAGGGGACTGACGAGGGTCAGAATGTCACACTCGACGGGAACAGTAAAGCCTCTATTCGCGGTATGCTAAATTGTCATGCAGTTTTTTCGTACTATATGCTTTTCATGTAAAACTTTATAAAATATGGCCATATTTTACTAGTGGTAATTGTGATTTATAAAGTGTAAAGCACGTTTCTAATGTGGCCTTTGCCATTTTCCCAGAATGCAGCTGACTATAAAAGTAGATTTTAGAAGCCCAACAATCGTGTTTCTAAAGGCAGGACATTAAATTTACATTTTTATTACTAGTATCCCAATAGATTGCTCGGTGGAATGGTGGAATTGTGATTTTCTAAGCTACAAGCAATTAATAAGTCATGACAGTTCTGTGTTACACGTTTCTAACTTAGGTTGTTCTACGTTTGTGTTTCTAAATTGTGTGGTTCTGTACTACGACTGTTTTAAGTGATGGTAATTCTGAATTACGACATTTTAAATTGTGACATTTTAAATTATGACATACTACGTACGTTACGATGTTGTATGTTATGACATTCTAAGTTATGCCATTCTAAAATACGACTTTCTAAACGAAGTTGTTCTGCAATGAGTTTCTGCACTGACTTTAGGTCAGAATGTGTGTTTCTAAGTTTCAATAGTTCTATGCTTCTTGTAGTGTGTATTTATACGTAGTTACGACAGTTCTAAGGTACAACTATTCTAATTATGTGGATTTTTCCTCAAGAATTTTATTTTGCGACTGGTGTAATTTGTGATTTTCTAAGTTGCTTGTGCTTCCCGACGGAATTTCGTTTCTTGACCACGGTTAATTATAGTGCAGGTTTGAAAGAAAACTTTACTTATCGGAGAGTTTGCCACAGGGAAAGTTTTGCCACTAAGTTGCTCTGCTATCGCTATGTGGTCTAATAAAAAACGATACCATAGTAAAATTAATTTCCACTAGACTTGGGAAAGATAGAAGTCATTTACTTAAATTTTTAAGTGAAAAACAAACCAATTTCGACTTTCAAATTACCGACTTCATGTAACTTTAGGCTATATTCACGAAAGCTCTGCGATTGGTCGGTTTACAACTCTTCCCGATATCAGCGCAACAATTGGCAGAAATTGTTTCTTACCAAGCTTTTAGCATAACATTTCTAACTTGTAGTACACAGTAAAAAAAATTGTACATTTACAAGGAAATTCTTGTAATGTAATATCAGAACATTATCAGTCAGATAATAAAAGTAAGATGTCAGAAACTTTTTTAAAGTGGTTACAAATAACGTAAACAACTTTGGGAACTAGTAAAATAATGCTAATGAGCAGATTCTTCGAATTGAAACAAAATAAACCTAGGAGACCTTTCACATTTTATAAAACATTTCGTACTTTCACAAAAAATTTTTTTGGAAACTAGTTTCCAAAAAAATTTTTTGTAACACTACAAGCAATTATTGTAAAATGAAACAGATATTAGCTGTAAATATACAAAATTTGTTTGTAGATTTACAGAAATGTTTGTAAATATACAAAGAAATTTGTAAATTTACAAGATTTTTGTAAATTTTACAAAATATTTTCATAGTGTTACAAAAAACTTTTTTGGAAACTGGTTTCCAAAAAACCTTTTTGTAAAAGAACAAAACTTTTTGTAAAAGAACAAAACTTTTTTTACTGTGTAGAATTAATCTTAGTACCGGCACAGCTCACGTATAACAATAAACAACTGCCGTACTATACAGTGGTAAAATGCCAACGTATTGTGAATAAAATTACTGAATTCATCAAGAAAATTCTCAAACAACCACAGTTTCCGTAATGCCAACGCCTAAACAGGCAGTGCTTTAGAAAAAAAACGTAATCACGTTATACACTCTTCAAACAAGTTACCAGAACTATAAATACGCTCCAGGCGAATGCTAGGATGGTTCTGTAACAAGGGCCATGGCCGACTCCTCTATAGGCGATTCGGAATAAAGTGAGCACTCGAATAAGCCCTGCTAAATATATTATTTCCAGCCAATTCGTATATTTCCGCGTGTAACGGCTAACGACGGGAAAAGTCTAACCTGCTGGGACACGTCACTTTATGTTTGCGCGTGTAAGATAAAGTGTTCAGTCGATATGTACCTATATAAGTTAGTTTTATAAAAAAAGAATTCTATTAAATATATAAAATACAATTATATCGCTGTTGGTTGATTTTGTTTCAGCATTGTTGTATTTAAATACGAATAAACACGAACTATGTTGTGTTATTTCGTTGCCAACCATACCAGCAGTAAGGCAACTACAGTAATGTTGAATTATATGCAGTAACGGCTAGTGATATTTTCCAAACGTTAAATTTTTAGTGCTCACTTTATTCCGAACGGTCTATACCATCTACCAAATCTCGTCATTGTACCAAGTTGCGTGTCACTGTGGCACTGGTCGGAGGGTTTTCTCGGGGAATGTCTCAACATGAGTGAGCTAAATATGATCATGTGTAAAAACCTTAAAACAACAAATTTAAATGTCAAACATGTACCAATTATGTGGTAAAGTTTCATTGCTATTGAGTGAAAATTTCACACTTGACCTAAGTTAAACTTTTAATGATTTAAAAAAAATTTTTTTTTTGCTATTAACTGTTATCTAACCTAATGTAACCGTACACAAACTCTATAAAACAGGATTATGTGTATGGAGAAATGGTTCAGTTCAAAAATCAAAACAATGATAAATTCTGAGGTATTTTTATAGAGTAACTAGCAGTCCCCCGCGTCTTTGCTCGCGAGTATTATTCGTAACTGATAATATTTACTTTAATTTAAAAACCTCTTTGCACACCAGATTGGTACTTCAGTCATCAAGTGTTAGAATGTCAAACGGCTAGTCGAACTAATTCTGCAGCAGGATAAGTAGCTATAGCTGTCCACGCGTAAAGCAGTCTTAAGTTTGTCCCTGCCACTAATAGCGACTTCGCCTGGGCCTTATTTATAGCCCTGCCAATTTGACGATGTGGGGTAATTACAGACACCTAAGGTAAGAGGTTAATCGAATGAGAAACATATGTTTACCCTGTGCGCAACTATTCGTGACGGTGCCCTCAATTATATATTTTCAAAATATTTACTTTAACTTATTGCCATTACAAAGTTTCAGTGGGTAAAGGTTTCGCGGAAACGTATTTGGTGCCCCAAACCTGAGATTAGTGAGATGATATATCGTCGGTTTACTGCCAAAAGTGACAATGTCAAAATGAGATAAAATTATAAAAATGCTAGGAATATGTATATGTTGTTCAAGAACAATTGCCCAAATTTAAAGTCTATTCGTCGTTTCGTACTGTTGTGTCACAGTATAATAACATACCACATTTTTGTTAATATCTACAATTTAATACTGTTTTTAAACAAAATAACATTTATGACTTAATCACTTTTGGGAGTATACCGACGATATGTCAGCTGATATTGTAGTGGAACCTAAGTGGAAAGCGAACTGCAATTTTACCCCTTTAAAGACTACATGTAAATTGCACTAATTCAATCTGCCTTGTAGTTTTTGTGTGTCAGAATTGAACGTTCGCACGCAGCTTTTAACGGAATTCGAGCCCAGAACCTCCCGGAATTTAGACCTGAGTAACGAACAACTGCGTCACGTAACGTCGAAATAATTCATGAAAATAAAATTTATTAAAAAAAATAAAATATCTGTTTCCTGGGCTCATAGAGGTTGTACAACACCACGTATCGATAGGTTGCTGTAGAGTGAAACTCATGTATAGGTTGTTTCTCGCTGCTCGTTCCTGCTTTTCGGAACGTCTGCCTTGATTATTGACCAACTAAGTTTTATTCTTAATAATCACGTTTCTCATAAAGAAAAAAAATTACG